>JAPXFY010000182.1:45000-50000 GCA_030674185.1 Monoplex corrugatus | reverse complement strand
TGCTCTGCTTACCAGCTGCCAATTGGTGGCTACACTACTCTGCTTAGAAGTTGCTGATCAGTGGTTACAATACTTGACTGAAGTGTCAACAAACATGGCTACAGTTCTAAAGGCTGCTAATCATGGCTACTGTGCTCTGCTTACTATGTCGCCAATCGCCGCTACAGCACTCTACTTACAGGTAACTAATGGCTATAGTACTTTGCATACATACAGTAGGTACCGGCAGTCTAAAAATAAACTTCTGAAAATGTTATTAACACTCATATTTCTGAAAAGTACAAGAAAAAATAAGCACAATGCAAAAAAAAAGTAAGTCTCTAGCTGTATTTAATACAGTATTAGGTCCAGAGATAACACACTTTGAAAATGGCAGTTTACGTACGTTTTCGCCAATTGTGAAATGTAGCAAGTTTGCAGGAAACTAAATTTCCCAGAAGTCCTCAGACAGAGAATGTCATTCCTGATTTTAATTCTTAACAACATAAACTACATACAAAAACAAGCATACAAGCAGATCTGTTCATACATTTACACAGCAATGCTGCAAACTTCATAAATATGCCATTTTGTCATTGTTCGAAATTGCATGACAAGCCATTTTTGCAACCCTATTACACTAAAATAAGAAGACAGAATTGGCTAGAGCTTACTTTTTCTCAGAAACAATGTTATTGTATGAAACTTAAATTTTTGGGGTCAGCGTAAAGTGATAAAGTCATGAGTTATATGTCTCCAAAAATGGCAAAATATCTCATTTGAACGATGGAAAAAGCACGGTTCACATACCAGACCAAATATAAACGCACATATTTCGCTTATTTTTTCATGGATTTCTTTTAAATTTTGTGTGTGAATCAAATAGACAGAAAGCTACAAGTGATTTATTTACAAGCTTAGTTATAGTCAAGATGTAAGATATTTTGTATGCATTTGCACCCAAATAATGTGAGTGCCCATGTGTCGGGCCAACTTAAAACAGACATAACTCACTTTATGTCTTGATGGAATCTCCTGAAATTTTGCATGTGAATCAAATACAAAGCTACAGCTTCATTCTTTACAAGCAAATGTTGCTAATATATGAGATTTTAAGATTTTGTATGCATGTACTGATTTAGTCTGAAACAATGTGATCCACAGATGACTTTGTATCATACTAGCACAGAAAGACATCCTTCTCAATAACTTAATGAAACTAAAATGTGTAACAGCAGAAGATATATGCCTGGCAATGCAGTATATGACTTACAGCCATTTCTATTCTCATTCCTAATGTTTATCAATAAGTTATTTTCATCAGTTATTTCGCAGTAACATGCATCTTCCCATATCCACAGACAGAAATTTTCAATGTCTGGTCTATCTACTGAAAATCTCTCCGCTTCTTTTAAAACTGTCTCAATTTTTGTCTTCAGATTTAGCCCCTGAGGTGGTGATTAATCAGTGTTACTAATTTTTTAAACAAAAGCCCTGTTCTTGTCCTGCGACTTATCACACTCAGTTCTCAACAGTTTTAACTGTAGAAGTAATTTATTACTATTAGTGAGTGTCTGCTGTTGAAGTTTTGATGGCAGTGATGGTTAATTTCATCCACAAAAAATCATCATTGCCTTGAAAACAAACAGAAATAAAATCCTAATTTTTTCTCAAGTGTTTTCTTTAATTTGTGCCAGCTATTGCTCTTGAGAGTAAAGTATTCTTATATTGTGCCATTAGAAAGGCTCATTGGACTTTGTTGCCTGATGCTATATAGTGTTCTGATAATGTGTGCGTGCCTGCGTGCACGCATGTGTGACTGTGCAAAACCGCTATTTGCTGTTTCTTTGCGATGACAAACATTGTTGAATCTGATCCGATAGATGACATGCACTCGCCGACCAACTTCTGGTTTGAATTTCTGGCCGAGTACTAGCACAAATATTATGATTTCGATATATTAAAAACAAAATTCGATCGTATTCATTAAATACTAGCAATATAAACACCTTTGGAAAGCAGTCGCTTCACACAGTTTTACTTCTACTAGTTCCAGGTCGCTTAAAAAAATCCCTTGGCGATAAAACATCAAACTGGAGATCGTATTTTCTATTCTTTGCTTGTGCAGGCTATACCTCCCGCTGATTTCTTTTAAAATCTTTCTAAGTAAAGAGAAACATCAAAAACAATTCACTGAATCAAACTTCTAAGTCAATTTTCATGAAAAATCAGTCAATGTTTACTACGTTTGTCCTTCAGCTTGACGATCACAAGTAGAAATTCGTTGACTGGACTTTCAGCGATCGCTTCGAAGGCCGCCATGATTCGAGGTTCCCATATGCTAAAATGGCAGATCACAGATACTCGCCCTTCCGAGACTCACGCACACCCCGTATACATCACATCCACAGTACCGTCTACGGTTAAATTTAGCAAAAAATAAGCTGTTTGCGCATCCGCGGACATAATCTGATATATCAAGGAGGTCCTCAGATATTCTTCTTCAAAGTTTGCCAATATTCCGACCTTTAGAAGACTAATAAACTAATAATTTTATATGAAATAAATATTATACGGGAATGAAGGACAGGTTTCGACCTGTCAACTGTACTAATATCTATGAAGGTAGTTCAGTGTGACCCGTGTAATTCAAGTTGCCGTTCACCGGTCACCCCAAGCATTGCCGTGAGCCAGTCGCCATTACGTCACATGCGGTGAAACTTCGTCGGTCGGTGTGTTTTTCCTTTTTGCGCAGATTTTCGTAAGGGTACATTTATAACAAAAACAAACAGCACAGATCGATAGAGGAAAGAACAATCTTTATCTTCATGACAACAACTTTGTCATTCACATTCATCTGCAAGAATATTTGACTGATAAACATGTGCAATTTTTCCACTGACTGACACAATTCCCGCATTGCTGAAGAGAGGCTGCCGGTACCTACATACAGGTTTCCAAATATGGCTACAGTTCTGAAGTCTGCCAATCAAGGCTACAGTACTCTGCTTACATGTCACCAATCATGGCTACAGTACTCTGCTTACATGTCACCAATCATGGCTACAGTACTCTGCTTACATGTCACCAATCATGGCTACAGTACTCTGCTTACATGTCACCAATCATGGCTACAGTACTCTGCTTACATGTCACCAATCATGGCTACAGTACTCTGCTTACATGTCACCAATCATGGCTACAGTACTCTGCTTACATGTCACCAATCATGGCTACAGTACTCTGCTTACATGTCACCAATCATGGCTACAGTACTCTGCTTACATGTCACCAATCATGGCTACAGTACTCTGCTTACATGTCACCAATCATGGCTACAGTACTCTGCTTACATGTCACCAATCATGGCTACAGTACTCTGCTTACAGGTCACCAATCATGGCTACAATACTCTGCTTACATGTCACCAATCATGGCTACAGTACTCTGCACACAGGTCATCAATCATGGCTACAGTAATCTGCATGTAGGTCCTCAGTCGTCCCCAAAGTACTCTGCTTACAGGCCGTCAATGGTGGTTACAGTATTCTGCTTACAGATTGCCAAACATGGCTACAGTAATCTGCTTGTACGCTGACAATCATGGCTATAGCAGTCTGCTTATAGGTCACCAATCAAAGCTACATTCATCATCATCATCAAGTGCCCTGCCACATGGTGTTGGCAATCATGGCCCTCCATAGGCATCTATCCCTTGTTGTTGCAAGCACATCTTCCACCCTCTCTGTCCTCAGCCACTCTGCAAGTCTGTCCAATATTTTTTTCCCCTGGGTCTACCTGGTGGTCTCTTTCACTCCAGCTTTCCTGTTGTGACCAGGAGCTCTAATTCCCCTTTCCTGATAAAAGGCATATAAATGTTGCCTGTCTTTTCCTAATCTTCCTCATGAATGATGTTCTAAAGCTACATTACTCTACTTATATGTCATCAATTATGGCTATATTACCCTGCTTACAAGTCACTGATCTGCAGCTTTAGTAGTAACAGGGTTTTAATTTACAAACAAACAAAAACTTTCAATACAGGATGACAGAGAATGTAATTGGGAATAAAAGAAAAGTCTAAATGTTCTCACCTCCCATCTTTTGAAGCGCACACACGGATGAAAACTGACGTCATCTAGCAGGCGAGGGTTGACAAAGGTCAAGGTCAAGTCAGGCATGCCACTCAGCTTGATCAAGCAGTCGATCTGAACACAAGGATATGTAATATTCATGAAATAATGGATGGATGGCATAGTTCATTTACAGGTCTATTTGGTCAAATCTTTCTTATGATATACGAATTCAGACATCTGTCTTTCCAGATGTTATTGAGTTGGACCATTTTTTGCTTTGCCATTCCAACTCTTATTTTGATGTCTTTGGAGCAGGTTCCATCATCAATTTTTACAGAGCCAAAATATTTGAAATCCTTAACATTTTCTAAATGAACTTTGTTAATTGTGATGTCATAATTGTTTTCAGTGCCTTTGCCTTTGATATGTAGCACTTTTGTTTTAAAAGAAACGTGCAGTGATCAAATGGAGCAACTTAAGAAGAGCAGCTTTGAGGTGACAAAAAGGTCTTGATAAAAATTGCATCCTTCAGACCACTGGACTGACTATTTGAGGCATAATCAGTTTTGAACACATATACAAAACAACAACAACAACAGTACAAATACCTACATAGCCCTGAATTTCAGCAATGACAGTGGCTCCATTCCTGTCAATGATGGCATCAACCTCCTCAATGACATCAAAGTAGGCCTCATTGTTGGTGTACTTGACCCCACTGCGTCTCCAGGGAATGTTAGACAGCTGACCAGTGGGCAGCGTGCCTCCGACACTGTCACAGAGTGTCAACATTTTGTTGTTAAAATCACCTGTCAGTTTTCACATATTTTGCCAAAATCCAATTATTTTCAGAGTGATTTCCATACATTCAGCAGAAATCTGGAGAAACAAAACTAATGTTTTCCTAGCACTTTACCAACCTGTTAAGACAAAGACAGGATATGT
>JAPXFY010000182.1:32500-40000 GCA_030674185.1 Monoplex corrugatus | reverse complement strand
CTTTACAGAACACATACAGGTGAATGGACCAGCAAGGCATAAAACGATAGGAAGAAATAACAAAAAGCAAAGGAGCAAGGCAGAAACAAAGAGAGTGACAGAAAAGAAGAGATTTCTAGCACAGAATTTTCAGATGGTGGGAATACTATTTATGGTGAAAAAGCCCCTGGCATCCCCACGGGATAGTCTGATGATGCAAGAAGAAAACATTATGCACAGATGTGGACTCAGCAACAGGATACTTTACTCTTACTGGTGACCTTTACCCTGTGCCTCTCCTTTCAAGATTAACTCATTATTAGCTTTAAGTAAGCAGATGATGAAAGTTGACTTAAGATGTCACTGTTTTCAAATCTTGTTTTCTTTTCTCACATTGGACACAGCAGCAGGGAAGTTTCAGTCTTTTTCTCATACTTTTTGTATCTAGTGTTTGTTTGTTTGTAATCTTACGCTTGACAAAGGCCAGTTGGCTGAAAATTTGTGCCTGTCTTGTTTTGTTGTATTAAATATGCGTTCATATTCTTCTTTCGTGTTTTTTCTAGTTCCTGTTTGCTTGAACATGGTCAGTCACATTTGTTTTAGATTTTTTGTTTTCTTTGCAACATTTGTTACTGACTTTTGAGAATAATGATAAAAATAAAAGATCACTCCAAATTCTGTGATTCTACAGGAGACTGCAATCAAAAAGTATGCGCCTGGTTTGGTTTAACAGTAACTGCTGTTTACCTTCTGTTGTTGCCACGGCAATGAAGTGTAGGCTGCCACGGTAGATGTTGATGAGGTAGTGGTGAGGTGTGGAGATGACAGGAGCAATATCCTCAAGATTGGAAACCTGAAATTCAGAGAAAACAATGAACTTTTGTTCAATTCTTTGAGACTTCGTACACGATATCAATGCATAATGCATATACCTCATTACTGCCATACGCCTTGTATGTGATCTCATTGTGTACCAACAAAGTGAATTTTAACAGTTAATGGTCTGCAGGATGTATTCTATTATACTGTACGAAACTTCAAGCCATATACAATAGACATACTGCCTCCTATTACAGTATTAATCATAATCAGTCCTGTATAGTTGTGTGGTCAGTTTCTTTTGACCAGATCACTTGACGATTGTTGCCACAAATTTACAATGGCAGCAGTAGACAAACACGCTCAGTATGATAGAAGAACAAAAGAAGTTGCAGTTCAAGAAATACTGGAAAAAGTTACTGAAGATGGTAGTAATGAAGAGAAGATTTTGATGATGGATCAGGACAGAGACAGCGACAGTGAGGGCAATTTAGTGCGTTTGTACATGTCTGTGTATGTTTATATACATGTGAAATGCACGCATAAAAATTTCCTCAAATTTCCTCAGATTTTTTGCCATGTTGCCCGCTGCAGAGGACAATTGGCACTGGGTTTCCATTAAGTTCCAACATCTGAACATGTCTGAAAATAAAGGTTTTATAATCAAAATTTGACTGCACAATAAACATTCACCTGATGGAATAGTAACCAACTTTTGATTTTTTAGTAAAAGTCTCTGATATTGCTAGTTGTTTTCAGATTTTAGCTCCCCCCCCCCCCCCCCCCCACCTTTTCTGTTGTGATCCACCAGCAAGGACTGTCATTACTCCAAAGTCATCAATTGCTAACTTCTGGTGTTTTATGTGACAAGCAGTTTGGTTAAGGAAAAAAACTGTGTCATAAATACAGGCTTAAAGATGTGTTCAACAAAATCTAGAATTGGATGTCACTATGCAAATAATCGAAATTATTAGAAGAGCACCGTTAATCATCACCAAACATAAATTATAAACGCAAATTATAAGTTATTAAAACATTTTTTGCAATTTATTTAGCATATTAATTATTATTATGATATTAGAAATAGAGATCACAATAACTATTATTAAGACCATGTCCATACCTTGCCCTGTGCCTCAAAAAAGTAGTCTAAAATGGATTTGTTGACGACACTCCGCCAGTGTTTTTCCATAACCACATCTCTGAAACATGTGAATGAAAAGGAAATAAATCATAAATTGTCAACAGTACTAAAAAATACTCAGAAAGATACAAGATGTATAGCAAACAATGGAGTGAATGAATCAATGAATGGGTGTTAATCATTGTGTGTGCACGTGCGTGCGTGGGTGTGTGCGTGCATACATGCGTGTGTGTGTGAGCGCGCATGTGTATGGGTGCATGCCTGTTCAGGATGGGGTGGGGGAAATGTCACCTTGTCTGTATGTCACCATGTCTACATCATACTGTATTAGTGTATGTCATATGTCTATAGTAGGCTATATCACTGTTGTATGTCATCATATTATATGATTGTTTTGTTTCAATGTGAGTTCTTCTACATCATCATCACGACATCTATATCACAGTGTATATGTGTCACAATATATATACCATAGATCATTAAGAATAAGAGAGCGTGTGTATGTGTGTATGTGTATGTTGTGTGTGTGTAATATGTCCATATATAATATAGAGTGCCATATACATCACAACAATGTGTCACCTCATTTGCCAAGGACATATATATATATGTGTACTTTCATGTTGCATCAGGAACTTTCCTACCTCCATCTTTCAGATGGGGATCCCAATTCATTTGAATCAGAAGGCTTTGTTCATCTACATGAATTATGCATGAGGTCAGCAGCCAATCATAACTTCCTATGATCACAGCGCTGCATCAGTTGCAAAGTCCTACCCCTTCAGAGATTTTGACCTTGCTTCTAAAATGGCCAATGATGAAGCTTCATCAAGTGCTGTAAGAAAGGCAGCGTGTTGCCAAAGATTTTAGTCATTTCGTAACAGCAGATGTTGGACAAACTGTATGTGAACTGTGACTGACACTGCCTTCAGACTGGGTGACAACTAGCCCACACAGTAGGGTCACTGAGGGGGAGAGTGATGAGGAATTGGAGCAGGCACTGTTTGTATCAGTCAACTATTAGCAATGTGCCAGCACATCTAGTCAATGTGGCTTGCCTGTGTGTGTTGCATACAGCCAGCTCAAACAGGAAAGTTCAGGACAATACCTGGTGATGAGAACTGCTCACTGAATTGTATTCTAGCAGTGTTTCTGTCTCTTGGGAGGAAATGAAAAGAAAGTGGTGGGCGTGGCAGTGAGGGATCAAGTGCATGCGTGTGTGTGTGTGTGTGTGTGTGTGTGTGTGTGTGTGTGTGTGTGTGTGTGTGTGTGTGTGTGTGTGTGTATCACTATTCAGTAGTTTATATGCACACAGATATGCAGTTATATCTCCATTACTTAGATATATATATATGTATGTATATACATATGTATATATATATATATGTATATATATAATCAGTGATTCACATTTTCTGAACCCCCAATAGGACACAGTGTCCTGGACATAGAAAATTAATAGGACACAGTGTCCTGGCTATGAAAAAACAATAGGACACCATTTTTTCGCAAAAAAACAAGTGTTTATTTAAAATAAGTCCAGTAATGCAGAACTCTGATATACCATAAAGCATTTGCAACAAAAATTACTAATTTTTAGTAATTACATCTTAAACAACACACAAATGAAATAATCAACAAACAGTTATTGTAAGTTAATACTGAAGTCGCACCTTGCTTCAAAATCAGTAAAAAAAAAACAACCCAAAACAACACTTGGCACAATCTGGCAATCGCATTTGAACATAGTGATACTGAACAGTGAATAAATTTTAATAACGAAAACTAAGTAGCATCTTGCTATAAAATAAGATCTGACTGAGAAAACTTGGCACATTCTGGCAATTTTGAATAATATCTGTTAAGTCTTAAACAACACAAAAAAATGGAATATTCAAGCAGTTATTGTAAGTTAATACTGAAGTCGCACCTTGCTTCAAAATCAGTAAAAACAAAAACAAAACAACGTCCCCGATAACATGCGAAGCTAAAAATAGCACACTCGCGGAGCGCTGGGCGATGGCTGACACTGTGATAGGCTGTCCACTGTCACTGTGTCAGCGGGCGTGTCAGCGACTACAAGGGCCTCGCACAGCCAGCGCTGCCGTTCAACGCGCTCGATAAAACACACTTGGCATGTCCGCGACTTCCATGTAATAATCGGACACGGGTCCCGCGATAGCATATCAATCGGACAGCGGGTCCGCTCAGAAGCAAAACAATCGGTCATTTCAAATTTCAATCGGTCAATGTCCGGAGTCCGAGGGAAATGTGAAACACTGTATATATGTGTATATATATATATATATATATATATATATTATATATATGTATGTGCGTGTGTGTGTGTGTGTGTGTGTGTGTGTGTGTGTGCGTGTGTGTGTGTTTGTGTGTGTATGTTTTTTTCAACACTTTTTATATTACTAATCCATAGTGGATAACAATAAATTGTGTTAAATTTATGGGCCATTCTTTGCTAATCGAAATGTCAATAACACTTGAAACTATCATAAATGGATAGTCTGTTTATTTTCCTTTCACACAAAAAGGTTGTTCATGTTCCTTTCACACAAAAAGGTTGTGATTACTTTCAATAGTTTCATGCAATGGTTTGCATGCTAGAATTTTTGTTTTTAACTCTTTCAGCCCTGTCTGTTTTACAAGAGAAATGCACTCCCAGCCTGGGGGTATTTGGGGGGGGAACTGTACAATCAACAGGTATCCCAATAAAATACCTATATATATCTCAGAAACTACTTGATAAAATTCATTGAAATTTTGTATGCTTGCTAATATGTAAATGTTCTGTCTCATATATAATTTTCAGATCATTTGATTTTTCAGTCTTTGTTAAAATTTTATGAAAATTTACAAAAACTACAAAAAATCTTATTTTTATCATTTATTCATATTCACAATTAAAGAGGCACACCAAAATCACAATGCACACAAGTGAACACAAAGGGAGATACTACAAAATAGGAATTATTACTTTGAAGTTGTGTTAAATCCCATAATACCCACAATGTCGAAAAATAAATCAAGGAAAAAGAAACACTTTTTCTGCAAATGTGCGATACACTCGATTCAGAGGCCCTATCATGAGTTGAGGATGGTGGTGGTGGTGGTGGTGGTAATGGGGCCAGAGATTGCTCCGACATACTGTGCGGCAAGAAAGTGATAAAAGGAGCCTTCATTCTCATTATCACTGTCACAGTCGCTTTCTTGCCGTACAGTATGTCGGTGAATTCTAGAAGTATCAATATGAACACGCCCACTTGATGTTGACGGTTAATTTTCCACCTCCATTTCATCAATTTCATCAATTTTCGGTCTCTGCGAGGGCACTTTGTCAAGTGAAGTGCCGATCGATGAAGATACACTTGATTTAGAGGCCATTTCTTCTTTTCAGGCTCAAAATTACCGCCTTTATCAAGGAGGATTTCATCCAAAACTTGTTGCACTGTGTAGTGAGCTCGTTTAATCATCCTGACGTTAAAAAACAACAAAAAAACTGTGTAAAATCGCTTCGAAATGACTTGGCGGAACCTGCGACGTTATCAGAAGGGAACAGTGACGGAGTAACATCCCTTCTGTAATGAATATTCATACAAATGAAACCGAAAGTGAGTGGGTGTGTGCGTCCGACAAATTGTTGGGCGCAGGAGCCAACACTAGTAACAGGCGATCAGTCGCGCTCGACAATTTGTCAGGCGCAGGGCTGAAAGAGTTAATCATTAATTTTTTTTTTTGCAAATGGCATACACTAGACTAGCAAAACAATGTACCTGGCACTGAAGGGGTTAATGGGAGAGACAGAGAGAGAGAGAGAGAAAGAGAGAGAGAGTGTGTGTGTATGTGTGTGTGTAAAAGACTGAGAGTGAGACTGTAAGACAATAAATGCCACTAGATCAGTAGATGTCTAGATGTCTAGAGTGGCAGCAGACTAGAGGAACTTGGATCCGTGTCGGACACTGAGGCTAGTATCATCAATAAGTAGTAAGTACCACTACTCGTCTACTATAGGCCTACTGCTTAGTTAGTACTTACTAGTACTACTGTACTACTACTACTGTACTAGTAAAGAGTTTTGCAGCTTAGGTCCCGAATCAGGAGAAAGAAAACCGTTCTCACCAATCATACTGGCCAGGTCCACTCTCTCATTAAAATTACAGTAAAACAATTAAAACAACAGAAACTTACCCGGTATTGTTTACGATGAACAAGCTATGAATCATTTTGAAAACCTGCAGCTGTCTACCGCAGACGACAAAATACCTGGCCGGAAGTACGTATTCATGTGACACAAGGGACATCACTCTTAAAAACATTGCATCTGTTTACGGAAAAGTACCCAATAGCTCAGTTGGCTGAGCATGCTAATGGTTGTGGGGTCGAACTGCGGGGCGCACTTTATCAAAACTAGCATTCTTACCGCCCATCTTAACGTGTTGTTCTGGTGTATTGATGTAAGATTAGACATATCCCCCTTTCCCCACTTTCATGGGATTGTTATCCCCGTCGGCCATATCACCTGAACCTGATGTGAGCGTTGACGAAGAACTGAACTGAATCCATTAATTGTTATTGCTATTCCTGTTTTTGAAGCCCAGCCAACGGCACAGAGCCGTATCAGGTCTGTAACAATCTCAATCAAATCCGTCAATTGTTATTGTTATTCTTATTTTTGAAGCCCACCCGACAGCACAGAGCCATATTATGGTTATAACAATCGCAAGAAGTACACTTCATGAAAAAAAAAATTGGAAAATAAAATTAAGTACACATATCAATGCCTTTTCGCACATGATTTCGTGGTATGCTTCAGGCGTTGACGACTGCGTCAAATTTATCACCAGGATGTCTAAATAAACGAAACTGACTAAAAGTATAAAAACGAGTAAGGACACTAGAACACATAGAACTGGACTGGCCTAAATTATCTAAAACTGCTTCTGCACGTCGCATTTTCTCAGAGCCAAAAAATGCACTTAACAAATGTACCAAATTATCAATCCTGTGTAAACTTTAAATAAGGCTTTATAGAGCACATACAGGTGAATGGGACCAGCAAGGCAGAAAATGACAGGAAGAGTGACAGAAAGCAGAGGAACAAGGCAGAAACAAAGACAGTGAGAGAAAAGAGGAAATTTCTAGCACAGAATTTCCAGAAGGTGGGGATACTTTCAGGCTGAGAGAGCCCCTGACATCCCCACAGGGTGGAAGGGGGGGTGGAGAGGAATCAATCATCATCAACAACAACAACGAAAGTCCAAGTATAACACAACAGAAAACTGTTGTTAATTAGATAGTAACAAACAAACTAATGGGTAAAGCACCCATAATGAGAAGCAAGAAATGAGACATAGACCTACCATGGCCAGTCCTTGAGTGTACTCCAGTGCCATCCCGTGTCGGATTGCTTATAAACACAGACTTGGTTGATGATTCAACTTGTCGCTTCCACTGATCATTTGCAGAGGCTGGTACAACTGGCTGCCACGTCTGTGGTGGCAGCTAACGTACCGAAGAGACAGATGGAATGGATTCTCTGACTG
>JAPXFY010000182.1:20000-25000 GCA_030674185.1 Monoplex corrugatus | reverse complement strand
AGATCAAAACTCTCTACCCTATAACCAAGATTATTCCAGCATAAGGCTGATAGAATAATAGTATACAATATAGACTAGGTAAAGCATAGTCTAGGTAGGACCTCAGAACCTGGCCAGCTCATGGGTTTATGCGCAGGCTTAAGGCTTGTGCCATGATCACCATACACATGGCACATGTGACGTTTGTGCATATGGAATTCGTTCCGAACGCGGAGACGTCATCTTGAGAAACTGAAACTGGCTTGGCTTGGCTTGGCTTGGCTTGGCTTGGCTTGGCTTGGCTTGGCTTGGCTCTTGCCTTGTCTTGTCTTGTTTTGACTTGCCTTGCCTTGTCTTGTCTTACCTCGCCCAGTCTTGTCTTGTCTTGTCTTGCCTTGTTTTGTCTTGCCTTGTTTTGTCTTGCCTTGCCTTGTCTTGCCCTGCCTTGCCTTGTCGTGCTTTGCCTTGCCTTACCTTGCTTTGCCTTACCTTGCTTTGTCTTAGCTTGCCTTACCTTGCTTTGCCTTACCTTGCTTTGTCTTAGCTTGCCTTACCTTGCTTTGCCTTACCTTGCCTTCTTAGCTTGCCTTACCTTGCCTTACCTTGCCTTGCCTTGTCTTAGCTTGCCATACCTTGCCTTGCCTTGTCTTAGCTTGCCTTACCTTGCCTTGCCTTGCCTTGTCTTAGCTTGCCTTACCTTGCCTTGCCTTGTCTTAGCTTGTCTTACCTTGCCTTGCCTTGCCTTGTCTTAGCTTGTTTTACCTTGCCTTGCCTTGTCTTAGCTTGCCTTACCTTGCCTTGCCTTGCCTTGCCTTGTCTTAGCTTGCCTTACCTTGCCTTGTCTTGTCTTAGCTTGCCTTGCTTTGTCTTGCCTTGTCTTAGCTTGCATTGCCTTGCCTTGTCTTAGCTTGTCTTACCTTGCCTTGCCTTGTCTTAGCTTGCTTTACCTTGCCTTGCCTTGTCTTAGCTTGCCGTACCTTGCCTTGCCTTGTCTTAGCTTGCCTTACCTTGCCTTGTCTTGTCTTAGCTTGCCTTGCCTTGCCTTGCCTTGTCTTAGCTTGCCTTACCTTGCCTTGCCTTATCTTAGCTTGCTTTACCTTGCCTTGCCTTGTCTTAGCTTGCCGTACCTTGCCTTGCCTTGCCTTGCCTTGCCTTGTCTTAGCTTGCCTTACCTTGCCTTGTCTTGTCTTAGCTTGCCTTGCTTTGTCTTGCCTTGTCTTAGCTTGCATTGCCTTGCCTTGTCTTAGCTTGTCTTACCTTGCCTTGCCTTGTCTTAGCTTGCTTTACCTTGCCTTGCCTTGTCTTAGCTTGCCGTACCTTGCCTTGCCTTGCCTTGCCTTGTCTTAGCTTGCCTTACCTTGCCTTGTCTTGTCTTAGCTTGCCTTGCCTTGCCTTGCCTTGTCTTAGCTTGCCTTACCTTGCCTTGCCTTATCTTAGCTTGCCTTACCTTGCCTTGCCTTGCCTTGTCTTAGCTTGTTTTACCTTGCCTTGCCTTGTCTTAGCTTGCCTTACCTTGCCTTGCCTTGTCTTAGCTTGCCTTACCTTGCCTTGCCTTGTCTTAGCTTGCCTTACCTTGCCTTGCCTTGTCTTAGCTTGCCTTACCTTGCCTTGCCTTGCCTTGCCTTACCTTGCCTTGCCTTGCCTTGCCTTACCTTGCCTTGTCTTGCCTTGCCTTGCCTTGCCTTGTCGTGCTTTGCCTTGCCTTGCCTTGTCTTAATTTGCCCTGCCTTGCCTTGCCATACCTTGCCTTGCCTTGCCTTGCCTTGTCTTGTCTTACCTTGCCTTGTCTTAGCTTGCCTTACCTTGCCTTGTCTTAGCTTGCCTTACCTTACCTTGCCTTGCCTTGCCTTACCTTGCCTTGTCTTGCCTTGCCTTGCCTTGCCTTGTCGTGCTTTGCCTTGCCTTGCCTTGCCTTGTCTTAATTTGTCTTGTTGCCTAGCCATACCTTGCCTTGCCTTGCCTTGTCTTGTCTTACCTTGCCTTACCTTGACTCGCCTTGTGCTTTGCCTTGCCTTGCCTTGTCTTGCCTTGTCTTAGATTGCCTTGCCTTGCCTTGCCTTGCCATGTCTTGCGTTGTCTTGTCTTGTCTTACCTTGCCTCGCCTTTTCTTGTCTCGTCTTACCATGCCTTGCCTTGCCTTGTCTTTCGTTGCCTTGCCTTGTCTTACCTTGCCTTGTCTTGTCTCACCTAGCCTTGTCATGCCTACTTTTGTCTTGTCTTCCCTTGCCTTGCCTTGTCTTGTCTTGTCGTGCTTTGCCTTGCCTTGTGCTTTGCCTCGCCTTGCCTTGTCTTAGCTTGCCTTGTTGTCTTGCCTTGTCTTGCCTTGTCTTATTGCCTTGCCTTGCCTTGCCTTGCCTTCCATGCCTTGCTTTGCCTTGCCGTGCCGTGCAGCGCCGTGCCTTGTCTTTTTTGTCTTGTCTTGCCTTACCATGCCTTGCCTTGCCTTGACTTGCATTGCCTCGCCTTTTTGCTTTGCCTGGCTTTGTCGTGCCTTGCCTCATCTTGTCTTGTCTTGCCTTGTTTTGCCTTGCCTTGTCGTGCATTGTCTTGTCTTGTTTTTTCATCTATTGCCTTGCCTCGTCTAAGGCTGCCTTGTTGTCTTGCCTTGCCTTGCCTTGCCTTGCCTTGCCTTGCCTTGCCTTGCCTTGCCTTGCCTTGCCTTGCCTTGTCTTGCCTTGCCTTGTCTTGTCTTGTCTTGTTTTGCCTTGCCTTGTCGTGCCTTGTCTTGTCTTATTTTTTCATCTATTGCCTTGCCTCGTCTCAGGTTGCCTTGTTGTCTTGCCTTGCCTTGCCTTGCGTTGCCTTGCTTTGTCTTGCCTTGTCTTGCCTTGTCGTGATTTGTCTTTTCTTGTTTTGTCTAGTCCTGTCTTGTCTGGCTTGGTTTTGCCTGTTTTGCTTGTTTTTTGTCTTGTCTTGTCTTGTCTTGTCTTGTCTTGGTTTGGCTCGGCTTGTCTCGTCTTTTCTTTTCTTCACTTGTCATGCCAGGTCTTGTCTTGTTTGTTCTTACTTGGCTTGACTTGTTTGGACTTTTCTTCAGTTGTATTGGGTTGTCTTGTCTTGTCTTGTCTCGTCTTGTCTTGTCTTGTATGTCACTGCATAATTTGTTCGGTATGTTTTCATTCACTTGTCCTGTCTTGGTGTATCCTGGCATGGGTTGCCATGTCTTTTCTTGTCTTGTCTTCGTTCGACTTGTCTTGCTTTGTCTTGTCTTGCTTGACTCACCTGAGTTCGATTTGTCTTGAATTGTTTTATCCTTCCTTGTCTTGTCTTGTCTTGGTTTGCCTTGTCCTGTCTTGTCCCGTTTAGCTTTTTCTTGCCTAGCTGTGTTTTGACACAGCTGTTGGCTCGTCAAAAAGTTTTATCCTGTCTTTTCTAGGTTTTAGTTTGGCTTAGTTTGGCCTGCAGAGCTGTTTTGGCATAGCTATTGGCTAGACAAGGCTTATCCTGTCTTTTCTAGGTTTATGTTTGGCTTAGTTTGGCCTGCAGAGCTGTGTTTTGGCATAGCTATTGGCTAGACAAGGCTTATCCTGTCTTTTCTAGGTTTAAGTTTGGCTTAGTTTGGCCTGCCGAGCTGTGTTTTGGCATAGCTATTGGCTAGACAAGGCTTATCCTGTCTTTTCTAGGTTTGGCTTATCTTGGCTTTCCGAACTGTGTTTTGGAATGCTTGTTGGCTTGGCATAGCTGTGTATGTTCTTGGCTTGAGAAGGCCTTTCTTGTCGCTGTGATGATTCAGAAGATTCATCATCATCATCATGTGCCCTGCCACATGGCGTTGGTGATCATGGCCCTCCGTACGATTTCATCCCTTGTCGCTGTGATGATTCAGAAGATTCATCATCATCATCATGTGCCCTGCCACATGGCGTTGGTGATCATGGCCCTCCGTACGATTTCATCCCTTGTCGCTGTGATGATTCAGAAGATTCATCATCATCATCATGTGCCCTGCCACATGGCGTTGGTGATCATGGCCCTCCGTACGATTTCATCCCTTGTCGCTGTGATGATTCAGAAGATTCATCATCATCATCATGTGCCCTGCCACATGGCGTTGGTGATCATGGCCCTCCGTACGATTTCATCCCTTGTCGCTGTGATGATTCAGAAGATTCATCATCATCATCATGTGCCCTGCCACATGGCGTTGGTGATCATGGCCCTCCGTACGATTTCATCCCTTGTCGCTGTGATGATTCAGAAGATTCATCATCATCATCATGTGCCCTGCCACATGGCGTTGGTGATCATGGCCCTCCGTACGATTTCATCCCTTGTCGCTGCAAGCACATCTCCCACTCTCTCTTTCCTCAACCACTCTGCAAGTCCGTCCAATATTTTCTCCCTGGGTCTACCTGGTGCTCTTTTCCACTCCAGCTTTCCTGTTGTGACTAGGTGCTCTAATTTCTCTTGTCTCATAAAATGTCCTATAAATGTTGTTTGTCTTTTCCTAATCTTTTTCGTTAGTGTTCTTTTTGTGTCCATCGTGTATTCCCAAGATAAATATGACAAGCCAAAAGGGCTCCCGTGGAGTACCTTCATCCGATGAGGACTGTCATGCTGTGCAGGTGACAACCGATCGTAGCCAAGCTCCTGCAAACAAATTAAGTATGAAAATTGGTACTTGGAACGTAAGAACATTACTGCACAAAGGAGAAGATTCAGTTGGACTGAAACTTGACATCCACCGAGGGCGGTAATAGACTGTCAAAACAGTGGAAACAGTTGTTAAATATTGGTAGAAAGTTTCTGAGAAAGTGGAGATCACACACCTTATTCAAAAAGTGCTGGCTGTAGGAATTGTCTTTCCATGTGACCTTGACCTAGGAGCTCTACTTTCCAAAACTTACGCTTTCACGATTCCTCCAACAGTCCTCAGCTTTCAAGAAAACCAGTTAAAAAATCCATCCGAAAAGAGCTGAGAAAATCTTGTTCACTCGTTTTTGTCATAGATAGACAGATAGAAAGACAGAAAGACAAACAGAGAGACACACAAACACACAGACAGACGCACAGGCAAACGC
>JAPXFY010000182.1:7500-15000 GCA_030674185.1 Monoplex corrugatus | reverse complement strand
CTCTGTCTCTCTCTATGCCTTTCTCTCTCTCTCTCTCTCTCTCTCTCTCGTCCTTTCTTTCTACACACTGTCTCTGTCTCTGTCTCTGTGCCTTTCTTTCTCTCATCGTTTTTTTCTACACTCCGTCTCTGTCTCTCTCTGTGCCTTTCTCTCTCTCTTCCTTTCTTTCTACACACTGTCTCTGTCTCTCTCTGTGCCTTTCTCTCTCTCATCGTTTTTTTCTACACACTGTCTCTCTCTGTGCCTTTCTCTCTCTCTCGTCCTTTCTTTCTACACTCTGTCTCTGTCTCTCTCTCTCTGTGCCTTTCTCTCATCGTTTTTTTCTACACTCCGTCTCTGTCTCTCTCTGTGCCTTTCTCTCTCTCATCCTTTCTTTCTACACACTGTCTCTGTCTCTCTCTCTGTGCCTTTCTCTCTCTTATCCTTTCTTTCTACACTCTGTCTCTGTCTCTCTCTCTGTGCCTTTCTCTCTCTCATCGTTTTTTTCTACACTCTGTCTCTGTCTCTCTCTGTGCCATTCTCTCTCTCGCGTCCTTTCTTTCTACACACTGTCTCTCTCTCTGTGCCTTTCTCTCTCTCGTGTCCTTTCTTTCTACACACTGTCTCTGTCTCTCTCTGTGTGTGCCTTTCTTTCTCTCATCCTTTCTTTCCACACCCTGTCTCTGTCTCTCTCTGTGCCTTTTTCTCATCGTTTTTTTCTACACTCCGTCTCTGTCTCTCTCTGTGCCTTTCTCTCTCTCATCCTTTCTTTCTACACTCTGTCTCTCTCTCTGTGCCTTTCTCTCTCTCATCGTTTTTTTCTAAACTCTGTCTCTGTCTCTCTCTGTGCCATTCTCTCTATCATCCTTTCTTTCTACACACTGTCTCTGTCTCTCTCTGTGTGCCTTTCTCTCTCTCATCCTTTCTTTCTACATGTACACTCCGTCTCTGTCTCTCTCTGTGCCTTTCTCTCTCTCTCATCCTTTCTGTCTGGAGCAGTATTTCTAGACTTTAAAAAGGCTTTTGATCTCGTTGATCATGATATCTTACTAGCTAAATTACGAACGTACCTTGCCAACGACTCAACAGTTTCATTTTTCAATTCCTAATTTCATGAACGCAAACAAAAAGTACATCTTAATGGATCATATTCATCCGAGGGTCATGTGAAATTGTGCGTTCCTCAAGGATCAATCTTAGGACCCATTCTGTTTTCTGTATTCATAAATGACTTACCACTTCATATATCTGATCCCACAGTTCACTGTGATATGTTCGCTGATGACGGAACAATCCATACACAAGACACAAGCATAGCGACTGTAAACACACGTTTACAAAAGAGCCTAAATGAAATTTCTGATTGGTGTGCTAAAAACGCCATGGCTTTGAACCCTACGAAAACTGAATGTATGGTTATATGCACACGCCAAAAACGGCAGCTTGGCCCTCTGTCACTCAATCTGTCTTTGAGAGGTAATTCTATTGCACAAATACCTGAACACCGTCTACTGGGAGTTCTCATTGATCATAATCTTACCTGGCAAAACCACATTGATTATTTATGCAGGATTATCTCCAAGAACTTATTTATTCTGTCCAAATTAAGATATCTAACAGATACAAACACACGCCAATTATTTTATAATGCTCATATTAAATCGCACATAGATTATGCCTCTACACTGTGGGATAGCTCATGTGAAGTTCATCTAAAAAAATTGAACACCTTACATAGGAGGGCAGCAAAACTTATCATGCCAGATCCCACTTTAACAACAGACGAAAAACTTAAACAGTTAGGAATCCTCCCTCTAAAGTCACACTTAATGTTCAATAAAGGTATCACAATGTTTAAAGTATCAAAAAGGAATGTTCCGCAATATCTTCTCAATTTGTTTAATCAGAATGTGCGATCATACTCAAACTCAAGACAAAATCAATTCAAAATTATCCGTCCAAGAATTGACATATATAAAAATAGTTTATCGTTTTCTGGTGCACAACTATGGAACACCCTCCCCCCATATATCACAAACACTCAATCACTCTCTTCCTTCAAAGTTACTTTATTTAAATACCTTACGTCAGTGTCGTAGATTACCTCAGTTAGCAACAATAACGTCAGCTGCCTTTCAACCTAGGACATCTAATCTAGTCAATGTGTGTGTGTGTGTGTGTGATTGTGTGTGTGTGTGTGTGTGTGTGTGTGTGTGTGTGTGTGTGTGTGTGTGTGTGTGTGTGTGTGTGTGTGTGTGTGTGTGTGTGTGTGTATGCACAATGATAATTCGTGTTCTTTCTTTTTTTTTTTTTTTTTTTTTTTTTTTTTCTCTTTAACATTATTGATATTTTAACAGTTCAAACTGCCAACCAGTATTTATTTTCGTATTTTTGCGATGATTTGTTGATGACTCTATGACGTGTTTGATTCTGTCTTGCTTCTTCTTTATTTCTCATTGCCTTTGTTCATTTTGTTTGTTTGTTTGTTTTTTGCTTTGCTTGCTTGCCCATCTTATCTGTGAGCCATATTGTCTGTTTGTTTGGTTGGCTCTTATCTGCTGTCTGTATTTGTCACTTTTCTCCAACTGTTATCCATATCATGCTTGTATCTCTCTTCTCCTATCAAGAAAAACGGCGCTTGATTATGGTTACTATTCTTGATTTATTTATGTCTTATTACATGAATTATTGATTTGTTTACACATGTATGATATTTCTATTATAGCCTACATATGCGTTTATCATTACTGTAATTTCCTATTGTCGAAAGTAACATTTACTTTATTTATCTATCTATACATTTGTCTATTTGACTTCATATCATCTGTTGATTTTCTGTCTCCTGTAGAATTTTATGTGTTTATGCCTTCAATTGACCCAATGTTTGCTACCCCCCCCCCCCCTTTTTTTTTTTTTTTTTTTTCCCCCTCTAATCATCCTTCTGAACTGCTCTTTTTTCTACCTCCATTTATTATCGTTGGGTTTAGTAGTAGTAGTAGTAGTAGTAGTAGTGGTAGTAGTGGTAATTGTTGTTTGTAGCAGTGTTAATATTTTTTGTGTGTAATCAGAAAATTGATTTCATCTTCTTTGATTTAATTGTAAGAACATTAGTCTATTTGACGCTTGATTTATCTTCTATAAATTTGTCACATGTAATGTTTCTTCTCCCTCTATTTCATTTTATTTTGTTTTATCTTATTACTATTTTGTTTACTGTGTTTTCCTCTCCTCCTCCTCCTCCTCCTCCTCTTCCTTCTTCCTCTTCTTCGTCTTATTTTTATTATTATCACTATCAACATTATCTTTCTTTCTTTATTTACTTATCATTATCTACCTGCTCATCTGTCTATCTCTATCTATCTATACTATCTACCTCTCTCTCTCTCTCTCTCTATCTATCTATCTATCTATCTATCTATCTATCTACCTATCTCTAAGTGGTGACTGTGTACGTTTCTTGATTTCATTGTATCTTAATTTTAGTATTCAACATGTATTTTCCTTAAGCTGTACTTGTTACTGTAAACAAATGTCATGTGTATAGAATAGCAACGGCAAGTTTGAAAAATGGCTTCTAGCCAATAGCTTTTACCGTTGAAAAATAAAGCATCATTGTCATTGTCATTGTCATTGTCATTGTCTACACTCTTTCTCTGTCTCTCTCTCTGTGCCTTTCTCTCTCTCATCCTTTCTTTCTATACTCTGTCTCTGTCTCTCTCTCAGAGCCGCCCCCCCCCCTCTCTGTCTTTCTGTCTGTTGACCTGTCTTCCGTGCTTCCCTGTGTGCATTCTTCCTTACTCCTTCCCCACCTTCCTCACTCACAAACTAATGGTCCCCATCTTGATGTCTCCTCCCAGCCCGCTGTATCCAGTGCGGTAACTACAGTAACCAGGTGGGCTGCACGGACATCGAGCTGTTGCTGGACTCGGTCAGCGAGTGTGCTGACCCCCTGATCCCTTTCTGCATGACCGACGTCCTCGTCGACTCCAAGTCCCACGTGTCCACGTTTAAGAGGTGCCTTTGAGTTTTTGTTTTCCCGATATATAGCACACCAGAAATAGCAAGCAGAATCGGCCAAGCCAAAACAGCATTCAAGAAGATGAAAAAGCGTTCTTACCAACAAATGCCTATCAATTAACAATCAGAAAGAGAGTTCTTGAATGTTGTATAGAACCGATACTGTTGTGAGGCGTGGACAGTCAATACGCAAAGCCAGAACAAGATTGAGGTAGCCGAGATGTGGTTTCTAAGAAGAATGTTGAGAGTTCCATGGACAGCAAGGAAAAAAACAAACGACGCAGTCTTGATGGAAGCAGACACAAGAAGATCATTGATAAGGAAGATTAGGAAAAAGACAGGCAACATTTATAGGCCATTTTATGAGGAAAGGGGAATTAGAACACCTGGTCACAACAGGAAAACTGGAGGGAAAAAGAGCATCAGGTAGACCTAGGAAGAAAATATTGGACGGACTTGCAGGGTGGCTGAGGACAGAGAAGGTGCAAGATGTGCTTGCAGCGACAAGGAATAGATGCATATGGAGGGCCATGATCGCCAATGCCATGCGGCAGGGCACACGATGACGATGGTGATGATGTTGATGATAATGATGATGATGATGACACAGCCCTTTGTGTTTTTGTTTCCTGATACACAGCCCTTTGAGTTTTTGTTTCCTGATACACAACCCTTTGTGTTTTT
Organism: Monoplex corrugatus; assembly: GCA_030674185.1. Lineage (NCBI taxonomy): Eukaryota > Metazoa > Mollusca > Gastropoda > Littorinimorpha > Ranellidae > Monoplex > Monoplex corrugatus. The sequence continues at coordinate 10,320 of JAPXFY010000182.1, read as the reverse complement.
GTTTCCTGATATACAACCCTTTGTGTTTTTGTTTCCTGATACACAGCCCTTTGAGTTTTTGTTTCCTGATATACAGCCCTTTGTGTTTTTGTTTCCTGATATACAGCCCTTTGTGTTTTTGTTTCCTGATACACAGCCCTTTGTGTTTTTGTTTTCCTGATATACAGCCCTTTGTGTTTTTGTTTTCCTGATATACAACCCTTTGTGTTTTTGTTTTCCTGATATATAGCCCTTTGTGTTTTTGTTTTCCTGATATACAACCCTTTGTGTTTTTGTTTTCCTGATATACAACCCTTTGTGTTTTTGTTTTCCTGATATATAGCCCTTTGTGTTTTTGTTTTCCTGATATACAGCCCTTTGTGTTTTTGTTTTCCTGATATACAGCCCTTTGTGTTTTTGTTTCCTGATATACAGCCCTTTGTGTTTTTGTTTTCCTGATATACAGCCCTTTGTGTTTTTGTTTTCCTGATATACAGCCCTTTGTGTTTTTGTTTCCTGATATACAACCCTTTGTGTTTTTGTTTCCTGATATACAGCCCTTTGTGTTTTTGTTTTCCTGACATACAGCCCTTTGTGTTTTTGTTTTCCTGATATATAGCCCTTTGTGTTTTTGTTTCCTGATATACAGCCCTTTGTGTTTTTGTTTCCTGATATATAGCCCTTTGTGTTTTTGTTTTCCTGATATACAGCCCTTTGTGTTTTTGTTTTCCTGATATATAGCCCTTTGTGTTTTTGTTTTCCTGATATATAGCCCTTTGTGTTTTTGTTTTCCTGATATACAGCCCTTTGTGTTTTTGTTTTCCTGATACACAGCCCTTTGTGTTTTTGTTTTCCTGATATATAGCCCTTTGTGTTTTTGTTTTCCTGATATACAGCCCTTTGTGTTTTTGTTTTCCTGATATATAGCCCTTTGTGTTTTTGTTTTCCTGATATACAGCCCTTTGTGTTTTTGTTTTCCTGATATATAGCCCTTTGTGTTTTTGTTTTCCTGATATATAGCCCTTTGTGTTTTTGTTTTCCTGATACACAGCCCTTTGTGTTTTTGTTTTCCTGATATATAGCCCTTTGTGTTTTTGTTTTCCTGATATATAGCCCTTTGTGTTTTTGTTTTCCTGATATATAGCCCTTTGTGTTTTGTTTTCCTGATATATAGCCCTTTGTGTTTTTGTTTTCCTGATATACAGCCCTTTGTGTTTTTGTTTTCCTGATATATAGCCCTTTGTGTTTTTGTTTTCCTGATATACAGCCCTTTGTGTTTTTGTTTTCCTGATATATAGCCCTTTGTGTTTTTGTTTTCCTGATATATAGCCCTTTGTGTTTTTGTTTTCCTGATATACAGCCCTTTGTGTTTTTGTTTTCCTGATACAACTCTTGCAACCGCCTCAGTGATATTGATACCGCGCCGCTCATTGTGGCTCCTCAACACACCACTAACCCTAAGGTCGTTCAGTCCAGATGTCAGTGGCAGGAAAGCCACGGGAAGTAGATAGATATACGTCAACCGCTATGAGAACACTCACCAGAGGAGACCCTGTAAGTGCTGCAGAGTCATGTCAGTGGAGTTCAACAGTTACTTTTCTGATTCAACTCGACAAGGACAAATTCCCCTTCTGCAGACAGCAAATGGTCAGTAGTGGTGCCAGACCAAGCGGGAGAACCCCAGTAAAGGAGACCACCACCTCAATGAACCACTGACACCAAGCAACTCAAGCTGAATGAACTTACTTCAAGTCTGGAAGCGGCAGAGAAAACCAAAACTGAGGTCAGGAGAAAAACAATACCAGTATAAAATATAGACCAGGTAAAACACAGGCTAGGTAGGGCCTCAGGAGCAGGCCAGTTCACAGGTTTATGTGCAGGCTTAAGGCTTGTGCCATGATCGTCGTACACATAGCACCTGTGACGTTAGTGCATATGGAATTCGTTTCGAGCGTGGAGACGTCATCTTGAGAAACTGAAACTGAAACAGAAACTGAAACAGAGGTCACCACGAGATCAATGCATGAAGGGTCACAGAATATGGGACAATTGTCACGATGCTTTGATGATTGATGATTTCGAGATAATGAGGATTATCACCATAATACTTAAAGAGCCACATTTGGGATTGATACTGCGTGACACGACTACATTCTACATTTACTGTCACAAAGCCCAACGTCAGCCAGGCTCAAGAGATAAGACAATTGCAGTATTGGTCTGGAAATTTGGACAGCACTCTCAAAGGCGTATCTTTAACGTGGATGAGACTGGACTATGTGGCCCCAGTCTTCCCGATAAGCCCATAGCACGCTCAACTCTGCGTAGGAGGCAGTCAGAGCTGAAAAATCCCAAAATGATTTTTGGACTGATGGGGAATTGAACCAACGATCTCCTGGTCAGTAGTCTATTTTGCCGTAGTGACTAGTGCTCATAACAGTTATACTCTTTGTCTATGTGGCCACTTAGCTATGATGTTCATGTGTGAGGAAAAGAAAAGGGCTGAAGCAAGGACACCGTGATAAGGGAAGACCATTAACCCTTAGACTCCCACCCCCTGTCCATCAGCATTATGCATTGTCAACCATGCTAGCAAAGCAGAAACTTAACCTGCTGACTCCCTCACCCTTTTCTAAAGGCCAGCCTCATCAGCTGTGGCATCAACACCATCAACCTGGAAGACATCACCCATACAGAGCAAGTTGTACACGCTGGGCACAATCACATCTGAATAACACAGAACAGCTGCTATTCATCAGAAGAAGGACTGGCGGAAGCAGAGGCCAAGGCCACAAGACTCCTTCTCATTCAACATCCGTGGAAGAATATGTGCCTTCAGGA
>JAPXFY010000182.1:0-2500 GCA_030674185.1 Monoplex corrugatus | reverse complement strand
AAGAAAAACTACACGAAGGAACTAAACTCAGTACAACTTCCATAATAGCCGAAATTCCGGCTTTTAATTTGCCACAAATACTCCTGTTATTATTCATGAAAAACTATGTTTAGTCATAATAGTTATGGTAATTAATCCCCTAATTAATAAATCACTGATTGCATTAACAGCATGGCGTTATAACGAAGTCGGCAAATGGATCCACAGTTGTAGATAAACGATTGTTTTCAGTGAACATACACAGTATGATACACAATATAGTATTTGAATGAATACACGTATGAACAATACATCGATTGAATGAGTCTTAATATAGAAGATTTGTTCATAAAGTGTTCATAATATGCTTTGTGAATAAATGTAAAATGAAAATTGAACGTTGACGTTTCTGCTTCGTGGTTGATTTGAGTGTTTTCGTTTAATGAGCATCAGTACGAGCGCACGTACATGCATGCATTCACACGCACACACACATGTACACTTATATCACTTATAGTGAAAAGACGTTAAATCAAGCAACGAACGAACACACGTACATAGATGTTAGCGTACGTGTTTTTGGACTAACATTTCTGTATAATCATTTTCAGCATTATGTATCCATTTAACAGAAGATTTACACGTTCGAAAATTACACAGAGGCAGAATATATTTCAAAGTTTTGTCACGAGCTATGTTTTCCCCCTTTCATCCAAAGTTTCTTTTGGGACACTTTCACATTATTAACTTCAACTGACCTGTCCGGTATATGCCTGCCTTTGACGTCACTTCGTCCATCTGTAAAGGGTGACACCTATAAACTACAGCCTGTGAAACAGCTTGTGTCCCACATACACTTCGGAATAGATTAATTTATTTCCACCAGACTTTTAATTCTAAAATTCAATTTGAATTGAGCCTACTGTTTTTCCTGGCCAGGAAGGTTGGAATGACTGCGCCGAATGTAGCACCAATATTCAAGAAGGGAGAACAGTACAACCCAGCCAACTACTGGCCAGTCTCCCTTACCAGCATTGTGTGCAAAATGTTGGAGCACATCATAGTTAGTGCAGTAATGAAACACCTTGAGAGCCACCAGATACTGAGCGACAACCAGCATGGGTTTAGAAAAGGAAGACCATGAGAGACCCAACTCCTTGAGTTCACTGAAGAGCTGACTGCAAACCTGGAAAGAGGCAAACAGACCGATGTCCTCATAATGGACTTTTCAAAGCAATCGACCGGGTCAATCACTCTTTGCTGATGCATAAACTCCAGATATACGGCATCAAAGGAACTACAGGAGCATGGATCTCCAACTTTCTCAAGGATCGGCAGCAAGCAGTAGTAGTGGGTGGAGCGTCCTCATCTGCAGTGAGAGTCAAATCCGGTGTACCTCAGGGGTCTGTGCTAGGTCCATGCTTGTTCCTAGTCTGTATTAATGACCTCCCTGAGAAGCTCTTAGCAACGGCACGGATGTTCGCCGATGACACAGCAGTATCCAGAATGATATCCGGCAGCCAAGACCAAGAACAGCTCCAAGATCTCCAACGCCGAGCCGATTGGGAGAGGAGCTGGGATATGGAGTTTCATCCTGCGAAATGCCAAACCCTTCGTGTCACAAGGAGTAGGTCCCCACTTCACTACGACTTTTCCTTCACCGACATACCCTCGACACTGTAACATCTGCAAAATACCTTGGTGTCACTGTAACCAAAGACATGAGTTGGGACGAACACATAAACAACCTGTGTTTCAAAGGAAATAGAACACTCAAATTCCTCCGACAGAACCTGAAAATCAGCTCCTGCCTACAAAGCGCTAGTTCGCCCCCATCTGGAGTACGCGTCTTCCGTCTGGGACCCCCATACAGAGAAAAACATAACCAAAATAGAAGCGGTTCAAAGACGAGCTGCACGCTTCGTCCTCAACAGATATAGGAACACTTCTAGTGTTAGCAGCATGCTGGTCACACTGGGCTGGCCCTCATTGGAGAAACGACGGCAAGTAGCGAGACTCTCTATGCTGTTCAAAGTGCACCAAGGCCTTGTTCACTATCCCAGCCTAAAAGCAAAACTAGTCCCTCTACCTGACCGTAAGCGACGTCGCCAAAACAGTTCCACTTGATCGCATCAAGGACCCAGTATAGAGCTGCTTCTTTTCTGTCTAGAACTGTCAAGAACTGGAACAATCTCCAACAAAGAACAGTTGAGGCCACAACACTTGACACATTCGTGTCAAGGGCCTCCAAAATCCCAGACTAGACTGCCCCCCCTTCCCTCCCCCCACTTCCCCTCAGAGCCCTCCCCCACCCACCCCTGCTGCCCTCTTTACTCACCACTCTTGCTCTCTTCACCCCCTTCCCCCTCCTACCTCCTCACCCCACCACCTCATTCCCCCAGCACCCACCCCACCATCATCACGATTAAAACTGAACTCTAAAGACATGTCCGGTACCCAGGTTTATCTGCTGCAAACCCCCCCAGTTATAGGTGCCAGAATAATCGAGTTTGATTGTGGG
>JAPXFY010001817.1:25000-32128 GCA_030674185.1 Monoplex corrugatus | reverse complement strand
CTATATCTATATCGTTATGTCTGTCTGCCTGAATGTATGTATGTATTTCTCTCTCTCTCTCTCTCTCTCTCTCTCTCTCTCTCTCTCTTACTCTGTGTGTTTGTGTGTGTGTGTGTGTGTGTGTGTGTGTGTGTGTGTGTGTGTGTGTGTGTGTGTGTGTGTGTGTGTGTGTGTGTGTGTGTGTGTGATTGTCTGCCTGTCTCTCTCTCCCCCTCCTCTCTTTCTCTCTCCATATACATATATATATATATGTATGTATATATATATATACATATATATATAATATATATATATATATATATATATATATATATGTACATGTATATATTATATATATATGTACATATACATACATACATACATACATACATACATACATACATACATACATACATACGTACGTACACGGATGTGTATGTGTATGTTAAGATGAAACAATAATTTCCAGTGTAACTGTTGTGCATAAACGCTTACTTCAATGGAAGACCGTTAAAGCGAAGAACATTAATATAGCTTTAACCTTTTTATTATTACAATCTCAACGGAGCAGAGAGCGCAAGAACATTAATAAAGCTTGACCTTTTTTTTGTTTTGTTTTGTTTGTTACAATCTCTTCAGAGCAGAGAGGGAAATAAAAGGAATCATCGTTAGCCAACATGGTTTTGTTTCAACAACATATCTGATTTAAAGTGACATTTCATTTCTGGTTTTTGTAGCCTGGCAAATGTTTTAGCGGGTGCATCTTGCCTTCTCTGACAAGTCGTTGTTTGAAAATGGGTGAATAAAACAAGCAAAGGACGAAACAAGAAAGGAACGAACGACGAGGTGGATGAGCCATTCTGACAGTCTCTTCTTTTAGAAAGAAAGTATGACAGCAAATCCAGATTTTGTACTTGTCAGACTCGCTGTGACCTCGAAGAAAAACGGGAAAAAAAATGACGTAACATTTGGCGGTCAGTGAGTGAAGACATCATAGATCTCTAGGGTTACCACAGTGGAAACAGAATATAAATATTGTCAGAAATGCCAAAGCAAGTACTGTCTGTACACATTTCTTCAGATAATGCCCATTTTCAGATTTGTTTTGTTCTTTTCTTTCCTTTTAGTTCATCTCATTTGATTTATTTTATTTCATTTCATTTTATGTTATGTTAAGTTATGTTATGTTATGTTATGTTATGTTATGTTATGTTATGTTATGTTATGTTATGTTATGTTATTTTATTTTATTTTATTTTATTTCATTTTATTTTATTTTATTTTAATTTTATTTATTTTATTTTATCTTAATGACCTTCATCCCTACACTATTTATTTCCAGATTTTAACATTTGTGACTCACCAAGTGTCAACACATTTGACCCAAATTCAATGAAATTCGATCAAAACTAACCGATAAGTTCTTTCTAATACAATGAATCACAGACACACAGACACACAGACAGACACAGCCACACGGACACTTCGAAAAAATATACAGTTGTCTTTGTGTTTGCGTGTGAGCTTGTGTGAGCGTGTGTGTGTGCATGTAAGTGTGCGCGTGTGTGCGTATAATAGTCTGTGTGTGTCCATGGGTATTATCTGCCGCATGACATTGGCGAACATGACCCTCTCTTTTGCCGCTGCGAATACATTTCCTTCCCTGTCTGTGCCCATGTTCTCTGCAATTCTAAAATTTTCTTCTTGGGTCTACTTGGAGCTCTTTTTCCCTCCAGCTATCCCACTGTGATTAGTGCTCAGATGTCTCTTGCGTCACAAATTATTCTATAAATGTCGTTTGTTATTTCCTAATCTTCGTTATTACTGTTCTTTTGGTGTTTGCTTCTTTCAAGCCCTTCTCGTTTGTCTTCTTTCGCACGTTTAAGGGATATTGGTTTATGACACTTTTTTCACCCTCCTGTTCTCTGCCAATTTCCTCTTTCTTCACCCGCATGTTCTCTGCCTATTTCCTCTTTCTTCACCCACCTGTTCTTTGCCTATTTCCTCTTTCTTCACCCTTCTGTGCTCTGCCTATTTCCTCTTTTTTCACCCTTCTGTGCTCTGCCTATTTCCTCTTTCTTCACTCTCCTGTTCTCTGTCTATTTCCTCTTTCTTCACCCTACTGTTCACTGTATATTTCCTCTTTCTTCACCCTCCTGTTCTATGTCTATTTCCTCTTTCTTCACCCTACTGTTCTATGTCTATTTCCTTTTTCTTCACCCTACTGTTCTATGTCTATTTCCTCTTTCTTCACCCTCCTGTTCTATGTCTATTTCCTCTTTCTTCACCCTACTGTTCTATGTCTATTTCCTTTTTCTTCACCCTACTGTTCTCTGCCTATTTCCTCTTTCTTCACCCTACTGTGCTCTGCCTATTTCCTCTTTCTTCACCCTACTGTGCTCTGCCTATTTTCTCTATCTTCACCCTTGTGTTCTTTGTCTATTTCCTCTTTCTTCACCTTCTTATTCTTTGTCTATTTCCTCTTTCTTCAACTTCTTATTCTTTGTCTATTTCCTCTTTCTTCAACTTCTTATTCTTTGTCTATTTCCTCTTTCTTCACCTTCTTATTCTTTGTCTATTTCCTCTTTCTTCACCTTCTTATTCCTTGTCTATTTCCTCTTTCTTCACCTTCTGTTCTTTGTCTATTTCCTCTTTCTTCACCTTCTTATTCTTTGTCTATTTCCTCTTTCTTCACCTTCTTATTCTTTGTCTATTTCCTCTTTCTTCACCCTACTGTTCTTTGTCTATTTCCTCTTTCTTCACCCTCTTGTTCTTTGTTTATTTCCTCTTTCTTCAACCTCTTGTTCTTTGTTTATTTCCTGTTTCTTCACACTCTTGTTCTTTGTTTATTTCCTCTTTCTTCACCCTCTTGTTCTTTGTTTATTTCCTCTTTCTTCAACCTCTTGTTCTTTGTCTATTTCCTCTTTCTTCACCCTCTTGTTCTTTGTTTATTTCCTCTTTCTTCACCCTCTTGTTCTTTGTCTATTTCCTCTTTCTTCAACCTCTTGTTCTTTGTCTATTTCCTCTTTCTTCAACCTCTTGTTCTTTGTCTATTTCCTCTTTCTTCACCCTCTTGTTCTTTGTTTATTTCCTCTTTCTTCACCCTCTTGTTCTTTGCCTATTTCCTCTTTCTTCAACCTCTTGTTCTTTGTCTATTTCCTCTTTCTTCACCCTCTTGTTCTTTGTCTATTTCCTCTTTCTTCATCCTCTTGTTCTTTGTCTATTTCCTCTTTCTTCAACCTCTTGTTCTTTGTCTATTTCCTCTTTCTTCACCCTCTTGTTTTTTGTCTATTTCCTGTTTCTTCATCCTCTTGTTCTTTGTCTATTTCCTGTTTCTTCACCCTCTTGTTCTTTGTCTATTTCCTATTTCTTCACCCTCTTGTTCTTTGTCTATTTCCTCTTTCTTCAAGCTCCTGTATGTATAGTTTCAGTTTCAGTTTCTCCAAATGACGTTTCCACGCTCAAATGGAATTCCATATGTTCCAACATCAGAGGTGCTGTGTGTATGGTGGTCATGGCACAAGCCTTAAGCCTGCACATACACCTATGAGGTAGCCAGATATATACTACACGTCATTATTGAAGGGCCAGGAACGTTTTTGAGTCAATTTTTGAAAGGAGAAATAACCTATTTTCTCTTACTCTTTTCTCCAATTCGTTGCCGTAACTGAATGGATAAGAGCTCAGACAACATTGCAGTTTCCTTTTGGCACGTGTTTGGGGATTTGCCGATTTGCAATGGGCGGCCCAAGGAAGACAATTTCCACACGAAATTGTCGAATCTTCAGCAGGGTCTCTCTGACGACGCAGGCAAGGTAGTGACAAAATTCGCTTTGCACGTGCAAGGCAAGCCCTTTTTGAACACTACTCCAGCCAAAGTTGCCCGCAGACGAGGATAAAAAGGACCCGTTCTTGGTTCGTTTTAACCATGCTTGCAAGACGACGGATGACGGATGAGCAGCGGGGGAGAGCCCTCGCTCTGCTTGATGAAGGCCTAGCGCAGCGGGAAGTTGCTAGACGACTTGAAGTGTCGCATTCCACAATCCAGAGACTGCTGGAGCGCTTCAATGAGACTGGAGCAGTCCAGGAAAGGCGTCACACGGGTCGACCCAGAGTAACGACAAGACAGCAAGACCGCTACCTTGCCCTCTCCGTCCTGAGGGAAAGGGCATCCACTGCGGTGACCTTGAGGGGTCAGCTGAGGGACGCAACAGGTGCTAACATCAGCTGCAGCACGGTGAGAAGACGGCTACATGAGGCAAACTTGAGGTCACGGAGACCGGCCGTCCGACCCGTGCTGTCACCGGTCAACAGAGTGCGCCGCATGACCTGGGCCAGGGAGCACGTGACCTGGACAAGGCAACAGTGGGCCCGGGTCTTGTTTTCGGATGAGTCCAGGTTCACCCTGACCTTTAACGATGGCCGGGCTCGGGTGTGGCGACGTCAAGGGGAGAGGTTCGCTGACGCCACTGTCCAAGAGCATAACCGGTACGGCGGCGGGTCGGTGATGGTGTGGGGTGGCATGAGCCATGGTACCCGGACCCCCCTGCTCCCCATTGACGGCATCCTGAACGGGGTCCGGTACCGGGACGAGGTTCTGGCGGCCGTGGCACTGCCTGCGCTTGTGGACCTTGGTCAAGGCGCCATCTTCCAGGACGACAATGCACCTGCGCATCGAGCACGCCTTGTGACCGACTTCCTGGAGCAGCATGAAGTCGTCCGTATGGCCTGGCCAGCGTGCTCACCTGACCTGAACCCAATTGAACACCTCTGGGATGTGCTCGGGAGGCGCATCAGGGACAACCACCCCCCACCGGGCACCCTGGCCAGGCTGGTCGACATCCTGCAGATCGAGTGGGCGGCCATCCCTCAGGACACACTCCGTACCCTTGTGGGGTCGATGCATCGGCGCTGTGAAGCATGCATCCAGGCTCGGGGCGGACACATGCGATATTGAAAACAGATTGGCCAAATCTGACACTTTCTGTTTTTTGAAAAGGGGGGGATGTTCCTTTAAATGCATGTGCTGTTCACTAATGGGTCATTGTGCTAATTTCTTTTTCCAAAACAGGTGTGGAAATGATGAAATAAAACATAGAATCAATTCTAAACATTGTCAATTATTTCAACTTAAAATTAGAGAGGAAGGAAGAAGTGGCCCTTAAATTATGATTAGGAGTATATATGTATTACTATAACATCAACATTTGTCTCCAGTTTCGTTTCAGACTTTCTATCTGATTTACATATCTTTAATTTCTCTGTCTGTCTGTCTGTCTGCCTGTCTGTCTGCTCCATCTCTCTCTCTCCCTCTGTCTCTCTATATATCTCTCTCTTTTTCTTTCTTTCTCTCTCTCTCTCTCTCTCTCTCTCCCTCTCTCTCTCTCGTTCATTCTCTTTCTGTCCTATGATCTGCTTTGTTTATCTTTTTATACAAAGCATCGACGTAACTACGTGATAGCTCGGAACGTCCTTTGATTTATTATGTGAATAATGATCTTGATATGGTCTGCATTAAATCGATATGGTTTCTGTCGTTGACTGGATATTTCTAAATGCACTCTTTCACAAGGAATAGTGGCCTCTCATGAAATAAACTATCGGCTTATCTCTTTTTCTATGTGACTGCGTATCTCTGTCTGTCAGTCCGTCTAGATGTCTATCTCTCTTCTTCTTGTTCTTCTTGTTCTTCTCTCCTCCTCCTTCTCCTCTCTCTCTCTGTTTCTCTGTCTATCTGTCTCTCTCCGTCTTTCTGTCTGTCTTTCTGACTGTCTCTCTTTCTGTCTGTCTGTTTGTCTGTCTCTCCCTTTCTTTCTCTGTCTGTCTGTCTCCTCTCTCTGTCTTTCTGTGTCTCTCTCTGTCTCTCTGTGTCTCTCTGTGTCTCTGTGTCTGTCTGTCTGTCTCTCTCTCTTACTCATTCTCTGTATATCTCTGTCTCATGTGAGCTCAGCAGAGAAGACACAAGGACATATTTAAAAGCGTGATTATAGGAAAAAACCCCAAAAACAACAACAAACAAACAAAAAAATCAGACAAACAAAAATAACAAATTCCAAAGACATCCACACAGAGGCAGGGAAAAAAACAAACAAATTAAACACTTTGACAGACTGACAGAATTCTAAAACAAAAATAATAAGGAACTCCTCAGAGCATTCTATCCGACTTCAGATCCTCAACAAGAAAGATCTGGCATCGATGCCAAAGAAACAGGTTTCTGTGTTCCTCTTTGAAGAGCTTATCAAACTTGCTAATTCTACTTGCATGCTGAAGAGAAAGAAATAACAGACATGGAGAAGACACACACACACACATACATACACATACACACACACACACATACACACATACAAACACACACACATACATTCTCTCTCTCTCTTTCTCTGTCTCTCTCTCTCTGTCTCTGTCTGTCTGTCTCTCTCACCGCACGCACGCACACACGCACACGCACTCACTCACACACACACACACACACACACACACACACACACACACACACACACACACACACACACACACACACACAACCAACACACATACAAACACACACACACATTCTCTCTCTCTCTCTTTCTCTGTCTCTCTCTGTCTCTGTCTGTCTGTCTCTCTCACCGCACGCACGCACACACGCACACGCACGCACACACACACACACACACACACACACACACACACACGCGCGCGCGCGCACACACACACTCTCTCTCTCGCTCTCTCTCTTCACACACACACACACAAACACACAAACAAAGCAGACACACACACGCACGCACACACACACACACACACACACACACACACTAATTCACACACACACATACTCACACACGCACGCACGCACCCACCCACCCACGCACGCACGCACGAACACACACACACACACATACACACAGACACACACCGACACCCACACACCCACACACACACACACACACACACACACACACACACATACACACACCCACACACACACACACACACACACACACACACACACACTCACTCACATACACACACACACACAAATCCCACAGAACTTGAAAGAAATATGCAGTCATCATCACTGATGCGTCTTTCATACTTTCCCCTCTTTATCTAAGAATATATGGTAAATGCATAAAACACTGGTTAAAATGTTCTACCTTG
>JAPXFY010001817.1:0-12500 GCA_030674185.1 Monoplex corrugatus | reverse complement strand
ATAAAGAAAGACAGAGAAGAGAGACACAGAGAGAGCGAGACAGATAGACAGACTGACAGAAAATGACAGACAGACAGAGTTAGATACGGGCGGAGAGAGAGAGAGAGAGAGAGAGAGAGAGAGAGAGAGAGAGAGAGAGAGAGAGAAACAGAGAGAGAGAGAGACAGAGACAGAGACACAGAGAGAGACACAGAGAGAGAAAAACCTACTCACTTCTTTTTGGATCAATGTTTTTCCTTATTTCATTTGGACAACACGTCAGGCCAAACCAGAAAGCATTAAGGAAGACACAGAGAGAGAGAGAGAGGAGAGAGAGAGAGAGAGAGAGAGAGAGAGAGAGAGAAACAGACAGACAGACAGACAGACAGGCAGAGACAGAGAAAGATAGAGAGAGACAGAGACAGAGAGACAGACAGAGACAAAGAAACCTACTCACTTCTTTTCGATCAATTTTTCTCTTATTTCATTTGGACAACGCGTCAGGCCAAGCCAGGATGCATTAAGGAAGCTTAGTTTAAATAGACACATCCAACTTGCTTTTTCTTTTTCTTTTTGGTTCAAGCAGAATTCAGTTGCATGCCGAAACACAATCCACAAAGGCATTTCAATTAAAATGGAGACAAGCAACAGTTTGTTTTTCTTTTCAATTTTGTCAAACCACATTGCGTCACATGTTCAATACATTAAAACAAGTCTGTTTCGGGAATGTACGTTTCAAAGACGCACTGTCCTAAATAACTGTCGCTTTTTATGAGTATTTTTTATTATCGCATAAGTTTGATATTTTTATGGCGTTTGATATCTTTTATTATCGATGGTGATAGTGGGGGCAAGCCCCACTATCTGAAACAATAATGCTCCTATGCATGCGTCTCAAATAGCCTCTGATAAACAAAATCCAGCTCTTGGTCTTTAACGTGTGTCTTATCTACTAAGACAAGCGGAAATGGTTCTGTTGACAAAAAAAAAGGGGGGGGGGGGGGGCACAAGGCAGGCCGCTGGCTGTATAAAACAAGTTGCTTCAGGTCGACGGATCTTGCCAGTCTGGGAATGTAGTTCGTCTTGGGGAAGGTAAACCGTGATTTTAAAACTTCCTCTGCTCTGACGCCATATCCAAAAATGGAAAAGGCAATGGAAGTTTAAGTCCAGACAGACAATCTGGAGTGGAGTCCCTTTGGTGGTGAGATATCAAAATTGACCTCCTTCCGGCAAACTCCTGCAGCCAAAGCTGATTCCAAACGTAATCTCCTACATTCCGTTGGATCTCGTCCGTGCTGCCGAGATGATGACCCTGTTGTCTGGGTAACGTAAGGTTCTCTATACAACCATTGCCCCCTTAAAGTTCCCTCCCCTCTTCACCCCCTCAAAGTTCTCTCCCCTCTTTCCCCGTCAAAAGTCCCCTCCCCTCTCCCCCCTTTAAGTTCCCTCCCCTTTTTCCCCCTCAAAGTTCCCTTCGTCTTTCCCCCCTGAAAGTTTCCTCATCTCTTCCGCCTTCAAAGTTCTTCCCTCTTCCATCCCTCAAAGTTCTCTCTTCATGCCCCTTCCTAAATTCCTCCCATTCCCCTTCCCCAAAAATCCTACCTCTTCCCCTTCCTCAAAATACTCCTTTTCATACCCAAGTTCCCTCCTCTTTCCTTCCAAGTTCCATACTCTCCCTTTCCCCTACCCCCCAATCCTTCATCCCCCTTCCCCCCAAATTCCCTCACCCTCTTTCCCCCTCCCTCAGTTCCTCCCATTCCCTAATTCCTCCCTCTTTCCCCTCAATACCCCCCCCAAGTTCCCTCCCCCTATTCCTCCCCTTCCCCCAAGTTCCATCCCTCTTCCCCTATTCCCTCCCCTTTCCCCCTCAATTCCCCCCTCTTCCCCCCAAAGTTCCCATCCCCATCTTCCCCCCAAAGTTCCCTCACCTCTTCTTCCCCCCACGCCCCCCCCCTCAAAGTTCCCTCCCATCTACCCCCCTCAAAGTCCTCCCTCCCTAAAGTTCCTCCCCTCTTTCCCCCCTCAAAGTTCACTTCCCTCTGCCCCCATCAAAGTCTCCCTCCCCCTCAAACTTCCTTCCCCTCCCCCCTCAAAGTTCCCTCCCCTCTTCACCCCCTTAAAGTTCCCTCCCCTCTTTCCTCCCTCAAAGTTCCCTCCCTCTTTCCCCCTCAAAGTTCCCTCCCTCTTCCCCCCTCAAACTTCCTTCCCCTTCCCCCTAAAAGTTTATTCCTCTCTTTCCCCCCTCAAAGATCATCCCTCCCCTCGTTTCCCCAAAGTTCCCTTCCCTCTTTCTCCACTCAAAGTTCCCTCTCCTCTTTCTCCCCTCAAAGTTCCCTCTCCTTTTCTCCATCCCCCAAGTTCCCTCCCTCTTCCCCCAAGTTCCCTCCTTTCTTCCCCATCCTGCATCAAAGTTCTCTCCCCTCTTTCCCCCAACTAAAAGATCCATCCCCTCTTCCCCTGCCTCAAAGTTCCCTCCCCTCTTCCCCTCTCAGAGTTCTCTCCCCCTTCCCCATCTCGCCACTAATGTTCCCTCCCCTCTTTCCTATCCCTCAACCAAAGTTCCCTCCCCTATTCCACCCCTTCAAAGTTGCCTCCTGTCTTTCCCAATTTCCCCTGAGGTTCCCTGCACTCTTTCCCCTCAAAGCTCCCTCCCTTCTTCCCCTATTAAAGTTCCCTCCACTCAAAGTGCTCTCACCACTTGCCCTGTCAAAGTTCCCTTCCCATTTCCCCCCTCAAAGTTCTTTCCCCCCTCGAAGTAACCTCCCCTCTTTCCCACCCACCCACCAAGTTCCCTCCCCTCTTCCCCACCAAAGTTCCCTCCCACAGATAATTACATAATGTTGAAGTGTGTGTGTGTGTGCGTGAGCGCGCGCGCGCGCGCGTG
Organism: Monoplex corrugatus; assembly: GCA_030674185.1. Lineage (NCBI taxonomy): Eukaryota > Metazoa > Mollusca > Gastropoda > Littorinimorpha > Ranellidae > Monoplex > Monoplex corrugatus. The sequence goes on along the minus strand of JAPXFY010001817.1, from coordinate 9,637 downwards.
TGTGTGTGTGTGTGTGCGTGTGCGTGTGTGTGTGTGTATGTGTGTGTGAGTGTGAATCGTAAATGTGTGTCTCTGTGTGTGTGTGTATGTGTACGCCTGTGTGTGAGTATAAAAAGAAACCTAGAAAGGCTTTCCCCACTGTGTTTGCATGGAACATCGGCAAATTTGACATGCATTCCAACGACAGCAAGTCACGAAGCTGTCAGTTTGAACAGACAGACCAGGACCCTTTATCTTGAACACAGACACCATGGCTTGCTAAAATAAAAGTTTAAGTACGACTTTAGAAAGGCATCTAAAAGCTTCCAAAGAGTAGAAATAATCAAACAAAAAAATCCTTCGCAGACTTCAGAAAGAAATGCATCCTAAAAACCTTTGCAGAGCACTCTCTCCATCTTCAGATCCACCACAAGTACGATGGAACATAGCTGCTAAAGAAAGAAACATCCTTTTTCCTTCTGTGAAGAGCTCATCAGACTTGCTAATTCTTCTTGCCCACTGGAGATAAGGAGTAACGCGTATGTCAAAAAGGAACGTCCCCTAAAAAACACAAACAAACAAGCGAATAAAAACAAAAACAAAAAACAAAAACCACATGGAAAAAGGCAATGGAAGTTTAAATCCAGACAATCTGGAGTGGAGTCCCTTTGGTGGTCAGATATCAAAATTGACCTCCTTCCGGCAAACTCCTGCAGCCAAAGCTGATTCCAAACATAATCTCCTACATTCCGTTGGATCTCGTCCGTGCTGCCGAGATGATGACCCTGTTGTCTGGGTAACGTAAGGTCTCTATACAACCATTGCCCTCTTAAAGTTCCCTCCCCTCTTCCCCCTCAAAGTTCTCTCCCCTCTTCTCCGTCAAAATTCCCCTCCCCTCTCCCCTCTCCCCCCCCCCCCTTAAAGTTCCCTGCTCTCTTCCCCCCCTTAAAGTTCCCTACCCTCTTTCCCATCCCCTCAAAGTTCCTCCTCTCTGTGCCTCTTTCCCCCAAAGTTCCCTCTGCTCTTTCCCCCTTTCCCTAAAGTTCCCTCCCTCTTTCCCCCTTCCCACAATGTTCCCTCCCCTCTTTCCCCCTACCCCCAAAGCTCCCTCCCCTCTTTCCCCCTTCCCCAATGTTCCCTACCCTCTTTCCCCCTTTCCCCTACCCCCCAAAAGTCCATCCCCTCTTTCCCCCCGAAGTTCCCTCACCTCTTTCCCCTCGAAGTTCCCTCACCTCTTTCCCCTCTCCCCTCAAAGTTCCCTCCCATCTACCCCCTCAAAATTCCCTCCCCTCTTTCCCCCCTCAAACTTCCTTCCCCTCCCCCCTCAAAGTTTACTCCCCTCTTTCCCCCTCAATGTTCCCTCCCCTTTCCCCCAAGTTCCCTCCCTCTTCCCCCAAGTTCCCTCCCCTTTCCCCAAAGTTCCCCCTCTTCCCCACCAAAGTTCTCTCCCCTCTTTCCCCAACCTAAAAGTTCCATCCCCTCTTCCCCTGCCTAAAGTTCCCTCCCCTCTTCCCCCTCAAAGTTCCCTCCCCTCTTCCCTATCCCTCAGCCAAAGTTCCCTCTCCTCTTCCACCTTCAAAGTTGTCTCCCCCATTCCCCACCAAAGTTCCCTGCCCTCTTCCCCCTCAAAGTTCCCTGCCTTCTTCCAGCATTAAAATTATCTCCCCTCAAAGTGCTCTCCCCACTTGCCCTGTCGAAGTTCCCTCCCCACTTCACCCCTCAAAGTTCTTTCCCCCCTCGACGTAACCTCCCCTCTTTCCCATCCCCCATCAAAGTTCCCTCCCTCTTCCCCATCCCCCACCGAAGTTCCCTCCCCTATTTAATCCCCAATGTCCCTCCCCACTTCCGCCCAAAGTTCCTTCCCCTCTTCTGAACCACAAGTTCCCTACCGTCTTCCCCCCTCAATGTTTCCTCCTCCCCTCCTCAAAGTTCCTTCCCCCCTTTCCCCACTCAAACTTCCCTCCCATCTTTTCCCTCTCAAAGTTCACACCCCACTTCCCCCCTCAACGTTCCCGCCCCACTTCACCACTCAAAGTTCTTTCCCCGCCTCAAATTTCCTTCCTCTCTTTCCAATCCCACCCACCAAAGTTCCCTCTCGTTTTTCCCATCCCCTAACCAAAGTTCTCTCACTTATTTCCATCTCCCAACAAAGTTCCCTTCCTTCTTTCGCATTACCCACCAAAGTTCCCTCCCCTCTTTCCCTTCCCCCCCAAAGTTCCCTGCCCCTTGCCACCAAAGTCCCCCCTTCGATGTTCATCCCCCACCAAAGTTCCTCCTTCCCCCCACAAAAGTTCCCTCCCCTATTCCCCCACCAAAGTTCCCTCCCCTCTTCCCCAACCAAAGTTCCCTCCCCTGTTCCCCAATCCCCCACCAAAGTTTCCTCCCCTCTTCCCCCACCCTCCACCAAAGTTCCATCCCCTCTTCTCCCATCCACCCACCAAAGTTCCATTCCCTCTTCCACCATCCTTCACCAAAGTTCCATCCCCTCTTCCCCCATCCTTCACCAAAGTTCCATCCCCTCTTCCCCCATCCACCCACCAAAGTTCCATCCCCTCTTCCCCCATCCACCCACCAAAGTTCCATCCCCTCTTCCCCCATCCACAACCAAAGTTCCATCCCCTCTTCCACCATCCACCCACCAAAGTGCCATCCCCTCTTCCCCCATCCTCCACCAAAGTTCCATCCCCTCTTCCCCCATCCACCCACCAAAGTTCCTTCCCCAGTCCCTCCACCAAAGTTCCCCCTCTCTTTCCTCACCAAATTTGCTCCCCTCTTCTCCCATCCCCCCCCCCCCCCACCAATGTTCCCTCACCTCTCCCCACACCAAAGATTCCTCCCCTCTTCCACCACCAAAGTTCCCCTCCCTTCTTCCCCCCACCAAAGTTCCCTACCCTCTTCCCCCACCAAAGTTCCCTCCTCTCTTCCCCCACCAAAGTTCCCTCCCCTCTTACCCCATCCCTCCACCAAAAGTTCGCTCCCCTCTTCCCCCACCAAAAGTTCGCTCTCCTCTTCCCCCAACAAAAGTCCCATCCCCTCTTCACCCATCCCCCACCAAAGTTCCATCCCCTCTTTCCCCACCAAAGCTCCCTCACCCCCCCCCCCATCCTTCCAATGTTCCCTGCCTTCTTCCCCACCCCTCATGTTCCCTCATGTTCCCTCTCATATTCCCCCATCTCCCCACCAAAGTTCCCTCCCCTCTTCCCTACACCAAAGTTCCCTCATCTCTTCCCCCATCTCCCCACCAAAGTTCCCTCCCCTCTTCCCCCATCTCCCCACCAAAGTTCCCTCCTCTCTTCCCCCATCTCCCCACCAAAGTTCCCTCCCCTCTTCCCCACCAAAGTTCCCTCCCCTCTTCCCCCACCAAAGTTCCCTCCCCTCTTCCCCCATCTCCCCACCAAAGTTCCCTCCTCTCTTCCCCCATCTCCCCACCAAAGTTCCCTCCCCTCTTCCCCCATCTCCCCACCAAAGTTCCCTCCTCTCTTCCCCACCAAATTTCCCTCCTCTCTTCCCCCACCAAATCTCTCCCTTCTTTCCCCCCACCAAAGTTCCCTCCCATCTTCCGTACATCAAAGTTCCCTCCCCTTTCCCACACCAAAGTTCCCTCCCCTCCTTCCTCAAAGTTCCCTCCCATCTCTCAAATTTCCCTCCCCTCCCCGCTTTTCCCCTCCCCCCAAAGTTTCCTCCCCTCTTTCCTTTCCCCTCAGCATGCCCGTCCACAAGTGCAAATGAGAAATGGGAGAAGCTGGATAAAGAATCACCCACAAACCGTATGCGCTGATGATGCACACTCAAAAACTACCCACGTTCAGATACTCCATGCAGTGAAACGGCTGAAAAATCCATACAGTTTCATATGGGAATATCCGCCAGAAGGATTCTGAAGAAACAAATGAAAGCTGCTCAATTTGAAAAAAAAATGATTAGGGAAAAAGTTTTTTGAAGGACATGAAATAGAAACATGCCATTCTTCTTAGTTTCCTCTTCTTGTCTTTTTCTACTTAGTTTCCTCTTCTTGTTTTTCTTTTCTTCTTAGTTTCCTCTTCTTGTCTTTCTTTTCTTCTTAGTTTCCTCTTTTGTCTTTCTTTTCTTCTTATTTCCTCTTCTTGTTCTTCTTAGTTTCCTCTTGTTGTCTTTTTTTTTTTCTTAGTTTCCAGTTTGTATTTTTTCTTGTCTTTTTCTTTCTTTTTAATTTCTTCATTTTGTCTCTTTTCCTTCTTAGTTTCCTATTCTTGTCTTTTTTTTTCTTCTTCTTAGTTTCCTCTTTTTGTCGTTCTTTTCTTAGTTTCCTTTTTTCTTTTCTTTTTCCTTCTTAGATTCCTTTTCTTGTCTTTCTTTTCTACTTAGTTTCCTCTTCATTTCTTTGTTTTCTTCTTAGTTTCCTCTTGTCTTTTTTCTCTAGTTTCCTATTTTTGTCGTTCTTTTCTTCATAGTTTCCTCTTCTTGTTCTTTTCTTCTTAGTGTTCTCTTCATCTCTTTTCTTCTTCGTTTTCTCATCTTGTCTTTCTTTTCTTTCTCATTCAATTTTCTTGTCTCTCGTTGTAGTTTCCTCTTCTTGTTTTCTCTATTTTTTTCTTAGTTTCCTCCTTTTTCTTCTTATTTCCTCTTCTTTTCTGTCTTATTTTCATGTCTTTGTTCTTCCTTTCCTCTTTTTGTCTTCTTTTTCGTTTCCTCTCCTTGTACATTTCTTCCTCATTCCCTTTTCTTGTCTTTCTTTTTGATTTCCTCTTCTTGTCTTTCTTTCATCTTAGTTTCCTTTTTTTCTTCGTTTCCTGTTTCATTTCGGTCTTCTTAGTATCATTTTCTTGTCTTTCTTCTTTGTTTCCTCTTTTGCTTTCTTCTTCTTCTCGTTTCCTCTTCTTGTCTTTCTTCTTCGTTTCCTCTTCTTGTCTTTCTTCTTACTTTCCTCTTTTGTCCCTCTTTTCTTCTTAGTTCTTCTTGTCTTTTTATCTTATTTCCTCTTCCTGCTCTTTTCTTCTTAGTTTCCTCTTCTTGCTCTTTTCTTCTTAGTTTCCTCTTCTTGCTCTTTTCTTCTTAGTTTCCTCTTCTTGCTCTTTTCTTCTTAGTTTCCTCTTCTTGCTCTTTTCTTCTTAGTTTCCTCTTCTTGTCTTTCTTTTCTTCTTACTGTACACAACACCCGAACACCTTGTAGAGGGGTCAAATTTTCGACTTTAAATTTTTCTTCTTAGTTTCCTCTTCTTGTTTTTCTTCTTCTTCTGAGTTTCTTCGTGTCGTTTACTTCTTAGTTTCCTCTTCTTGTCTTTTTTCCTTCTTAGATTCCACTTCTTGACTTTCTTTTCTTCTTAGTTTCCTCTTCTTATCTTTCTTTTTTAGTTTCCTATTTTTGTTTTTCTGTTCTTCTGAGCTTCTTCTTGTCTTTTCTTGTCTGTCTTTTAGTTTCCTCTTCTTGTCTTTCTTTTCTTCTTATTTCCTCTTTTTGTCGTTTCTTCTTAGTTTCCTCTTTTTGTCTTTTCTTCTTAGTTTCCTTTCCTTTTTTTTTCTTTTCGTTTTCTCTTAATGTCTTTCTTTTCTTCTTTGTTTCTTCTTATCTTTTTCTTCCTCACATCCTTTTCTTGTCTGTCTTTTTAGTTCCCTCTTCTTGTCTTTCTTTTCTTAGTTTCCTCTTCTTGTCTTTTTTTTCTTAGTTTCCAGTTTGTATTTTTTTCTTCTTGTCTTTCCATAACTTCTTAGTTTCCTTTTCTTGTCTTCTTTTTTCTTAGTTTCCTCTTCTTTCCTTTTTTCTTTTTAGTTTCTTCACCTTGTCTCTTCTCCTTCTTAGTTTCCTCTTCTTGTCGTTTTCTTCTTAGTTTCCTTTTTTCTTTTCTTTTTCCTTCTAAGATTCCTTTTCTTGTCTTTCTTTTCTCCTTAGTTTCCTCTTCTTTTCTTTTTTTCTTCTTAATTTCTTCATCATGTCGGGTTTTCTTCTTAGTTTACTCTTGTGTTTTTTCTTTCTTCTTAGTGTCCTATTTTTGTCGCTCTTTTCTTCAGTTTCTCATCTTGTCTTTTTCCTTCTCATTCAATTTCTTGTCTCTCGTTGTAGTTTCCTCTTCTTGTTTTCTTTCTTAGTTTCCTCCTTTCTCTTCTTCGTTTCCTTTTCTTTTCTGTCTTCCTAGTTTCATGTTCTTGTCTTTGTTCTTCCTTTGTCTTTCGTTTTCTCCTCTTGTCTTTTCATCTCTTTTCTTCTTTGTGTCTTCTTGTTTTTTTTCTTTCTTATTCCCTTTTCTTGTCTCTCGTTTAGTTTCCTCGTCTTATCTTTTTTTTCTTAGTTTCCTCTTTTCTTCTTTGTTGCCTATTTTTTCTGTCTTCTTTGTTTCATTTTCATGTCTTTATTTTCTTCTTCGTTTCTTCTTCTTGTCTTTCTTGCCATTCCCTTTTCTTGTCTTTTTCTTCTTACTTTCCTATTTTTCTTTCATTTCCTCTTCCTGTCTATGTTCTTCGTTTCTCTGTCTTCTCTTCTTAGTTTTCTCTTCTTTTCCGTCTTTTCTTCTCATTTTCCTCTTATTGTCGTTATTTTCTTCTTATGTCTTCTTGTCGTTCTTTTCTTTTCATTTCGTCTTCTTGTTTTTGCTTTCTTCTTATTTCCTCTTCTTGCCTTTTTCTTCTTCGTTTCCTTTTCGTATCTTTTTCTTCCTCATTTCTGTTTCTTGTCTGTCTTTTTAGTTCCTCTTCTTCTCTTTCTTTTCTTCTTAGTTTCCCTTCTTTCTTTTTTCTTCTTCATTTCCTCTTCTTGTATTTCTTTTCTTCTTTGTTTCCTTTCCTTGTCTTTTTTCTTCTTATTTCCTCTTCTTTCTGTTTTCTTAGTTTCCTCATCTTGTCCTTTTTCCTCCTTAGTTTCCTCTTGTCTTTTTTTTTTCTTAGTTTCCTCTTCTTTCTTCTTTTCTTCTTAGTTTCCTTTTCTTGTCGTTCTTTTCTTCTTAGTTTCCTCTTTTTGTCGTTCTTTTCTTCTTAGTTTCCTCTTTTTGTCGTTCTTTTCTTCTTAGTTTCCTTTTCTTGTTCTTTTCTTCTTAGTTTCCTCTTCTTGTCTTCTTTTCTTCTTAGTTTCCTCTTTTGTCGTTCTTTTCTTCTTAGTTTCCTCTTTTTGTCTTCTTTTCTTCTTATTTTCCTTTTCTTGTTTTTTTCTTCTTAGTTTCCTCTTTTGTCGTTCTTTTCTTCTTAGTTTCCTCTTCTTGTCTTCTTCTTTTCTTTCTTATTTCCTTTTCTTGTCTTCTTTTCTTCTTGTTTCCTCTTTTTGTCTTCTTTTCTTCTTAGTTTCCTCTTTTTGTCTTCTTTTCTTCTAGTTTCCTTTTCTTGTCGTTTCTTTTCTTCTTGTTTCCTCTTCTTTTTTTCTTTTCTTTTTTTCCCTTCTTGTCTTTCTTTTCTTCTTTTCCTCTTTTCTTTCTTTCTTTTCTCTTTTTCTTTTTCTTTTCTTTTTTCTTCTTTTTTCTTTTTTTTTTCTTTTTTCTTTTCTTTCTTCTTTTCTTTCTTTTTCTTTTTTTCTTTTCCTCTTCTTTCTTTCTCTTTCTTCTTTTCTTTTTCTTTCTTTTCTTCTTTTTCTTTTTTTTTTCTTTTCTCTTTTCTCTTTTTTTTTTCTTCTTTCCTCTCTTTCTTTCTTTTTTCTTTTCTTTTTTCTTTCTTTTCTTTTTCCTTCTTTTTTCTTTCTCTTTTCTTTTTTCTTTTTTTCTTTATTTCCTTTCTTTTCTTTCTTTCTTCTTTTCCTTTTTTCTTTTTTTCTTTTTCTTTCTTTTTTCTTTTTTCTTTTTCTTCTTTCTTTCTTTTCTTTTCTTTCTTTTTCTTTCTTTTTTCTTTTTTCTTTCTTTTCTTTTTTCTTTCTTTCTTTCTTTTCTTCTTTTTTTTCTTTTTTTTTCTTTTCTTTTTCTTTTTCTTCTTTTTCTTTCTTTTCTTTCTTCTTTTTCTTTTCTTTTTTTTTCTTTTCTTTCTTTCTCTTTTTCTTTTTTCTTTCTTCTTTTTTCTTTCTTTTTTCTTCTTTCTCTTTTATTTCCTTTTTCTTTTTCTTTCTTTTCTTGTTTCCTCTTTCCTTTTTCTTCTTATTTCTTCTTTTCTTTTCTTCCTTCTTCTTTCTCTTCTTTTATTCTTTTCTTCTTAGTTTCCTTTTTTTCTTTTTCCTTCTTTTCCTTCTTTCTTTTTTTTCTTCTATTTCTCTTCTTCAGTTTCTCTTCTTGTCTTTTTTCTCTTCTTCTTTTCCTCCTCTTTTCTCGTTCTTTTCTTCTATTTCTTCTTCTTTTTTTCTTTTCTTTTTTCTTCATTCTTCATTTCTTCTTCGTTTCCTCTTGTCTTTTTTCTTTTCTCTTCTGCTCTGTCTTTCTTTTGTTTCCTCTTCTTTGTTTTTCTTTCTATCTTATCTTCCTCTTTTTTCTTCTTCTTCTTCTGTTTTTCTTCTTTCTTTTTCATTTTCTTGTCTTTGTTTCTTTCTTTCTTCTTCTTTCTTTTTTCGTTTCTTCTTTTCTTTCTTGTCTTTCTTCTTAGTTCCTCTTCTTTCGTTCTTTCTTTCTTTTTCCTCTTCTTGTTCTTTCTTCTTCTTCTTTTCTCTTTTTTCTTCTTTTCTTTTTATCTTCCTATTTCTTTTTCTTTCTTCTTTTTTCTCTTCTTCTTCTTTTCTTCTTCTGTTTCTCTTGTCTTTTTTCTTCTCTTTTTCCTTTTCTTGTTCTCTTCTTTTAGTTTCCTCTTTTTTCTTTCTTTTTCCTTTTCTTTTCTTTTCTTCTTTTTCTTCTTCCTCTTAGTTCTCTCTTGTCTTTTTTCTTCTGTTTCTTTTTTTCTTTTATTCTTTTCTTTTCTCTTTTTCTTCTTGTTCTTTCTTCTTTTTCTCTTTTTCTTTTCTTGTCTTCTTTTCTTATGTTTCCTCTTCTTGTCTTTCTTTCTTCTTACTTTCTTCTTTCTTCTTTCTTTCGTTCTTTCCTCTTCTTGTCTTTTTCTTTCTTCTTCTGTCTTCTTCTTCTTTTTGTTACTTTTCTTCTTATTTCCTTTTTTCTCTTGTCTTTCTTTTTCTTCTTAGTTTCTTTTCTTGTTCTTTTTCTTTCTTTCTTTCTTTCTTTTCTTTTCTCTTTTCTTCTTGTCTTTCTTTTCTTCTTATTTCTTTTCTCTTTTTCTTGTTTCTTTTGCTTTCTTTTTTAGTTTTCTTCTTCTTGTCTTCTTTCTTCTTAGTTTCCTCTTCTTCTTTTCCTTTCTTCTTATTTTCTCTTCTTCTTCTCTTTCTTTTCTTCTGTCTTTTTTCTTTCTTTTTTGTTTCTTCTTCTTATTTCTCTTTTCTCTTTACGTCTTTTCTTCTTCTTATTTTCCTTTCTTCTTTCTTCTTCGTTTCTCTTTCTATTGTCTTTTTTTTTTCTTCTTTCTTTCTTGTCTTTTCTTCTTCTTCTTTTCTTTTTTTTGTTTTCTGTCTTCTTTTTTCTTTTCTTCTTCTTTTCTTTTCTTCTTTTTTCTCCTTTTCTTCTTCTTCGTTTCCTCTTCTTGTCTTTTCTTCTTAGTTTCTTTTCTTGTCTTTTTTCCTTCTTTTTCTTTCTTCTTTTCTTTATTTCTTCTGTTCTTTCTTCTTTTCTTTTCGTTCTTTCTTCTTGTTTCCTTTTTGCTTTGTCTTTCTTTTTCTTCTTTTCTTTCTTCTTTTCTTCTCTCTTCTTTCTCTTTCCTCTTCTTCTTTTTTCTTCTATTCTCTTGTTTCTTTTCTTTTCTT
>JAPXFY010001816.1:30000-32136 GCA_030674185.1 Monoplex corrugatus | reverse complement strand
CTCTGATTCCACAGAGACTCCAGCAGTCACTTTCAATCTGGGACTTAAGGATGCGGGGGATTGACGAGAGGGGGTGGAGGTTAGGGTGGGGTGGGGATGCAGACTATGCGTGCATCAACTATTTCTCTTCTTCTTCTACTTTCCCATAGAATAGGTAGAACCTCAGGACCTGGTCAGCTTGTGGGTTTATGTGCAGGTTTAAGACTTGTGCCATGAATCATTTTATATTTCCTCCATCACATGGCACCAGAGTCTTACCAACACATAGGGTTTATGTGCAGGCTTAAGGCTTGTGCCATGATCATTTTGGATCTTCTCCATCACATGGCATCAGTGGCTTGCCAACACATAGGGTTTATGTGCAGGCTTAAGGCTTGTGCCATGATCATTTTGGATCTTCTCCATCACATGGCATCAGTGGCTTCCCAACATGTACGGTTTATGTGCAGGCTTAAGGCTTGTGCCATGATCATTCTGGATCTTCTCCATCACATGGCATCAGTGGCTTACCAACACATAGGGTTTATGTGCAGGCTTAAAGATTGTACCATGATCATTTTGGGTCTTCTCCATCATATGGCGCCACTTGTGCCAGTGCTTATGGAATTCATTCTGAGCACAGAGACGCCATTTTGAGAAACTTAAAACTGAAAACTAAACAAATTGTCTTCTATCTGTCTGCTCTTAGCATCATGTGTCTCTCTCTCATTGTAATCCACTACACACACGTGGCATTATGGACACAAACACACGGAGAGACACGCACAAGTACACACACATACACGCATATTTGCACATACAAACACATGCACGCACACACACACAACACACACACACACACACACACACCACACACACACACACACACGACACCACACACAAACACACACAACACAACACACACACAACACACACACACACACACACACAACACACACACACACACACACACCACACAACGCAATACACGCACAGAGTAACACACATATACACGCACACAGACACGCAGAAAGACGCACACATACATACCCACACTCGCACGCATCTTGAAAAACAGGAAACCGAAAACTGAAATCAGAAAACAGAAAACAGACAACAGAAAACAGAAAACTGAAAACAGAAAACAGAAAACTGAAAACAGAAAACTGAAAACAGAAAACTGAAAACAGAAAACTGAAAATTGAACACCGACAACATAAAACAAAAAACTGAAAACACAAAACTGGTGAGATGACCGTTACCAGATATTTAAACTTATCAACCTGTCTCAAGGTTGTGCCGTTAACTGTTATTTTGCATGAAAGGATGTCATGTTTTTTACTGATCACCATGACTTCCGTACAGTATAATGCACAATCACAACATCAAATATTTACCCCATCAGACCCCTTGTCTACTGTCACGCAACTCATCACGCGTGGAATTTGCCTTCAGATAACAAAGGGTACATGCAGAGAGAGACAGTCAGAGAAAGAAGGAAGGACAGAAAGAAAGAAAGATAGAAAGAGAGAGAGAAAGAGAGAAAGAGAGAGAGAGAGAGAGACAGACAGACTGACAGACAGAGACAGAGACAGAGACAGGGAGAAGGACAGAGAGAGAGAGAGAGAGAGAGAGAGAGAGAGAGAGACAAAGAGGACACAGACAAAGAGAGAGAGAAAGAGAGAGAGAAGAGGACAGAGAGAGAGACAAAAAGAGAGGGACAGAGAAGGAAAGAGAGACACACATATATGCAGACAGACAGACAGAGACAGAGAAGGAAACAGACAGAGACAGAGAGAATGACAGACACATAGAGAGACAGACAGAGACAGACAAACAGGCAGACAGACAGAGACAGAGACATACAGAGACAGACAGAAGGACAGAGATAGTGACAGAAAGAAAGATCCATATATTAGCAGAGGACAAAGAGAGAGACAGAGACAGAGGCAGACAGACAGAGACAAAGCAAGAGAATGAGAGAGAGAGAGACAGAGAGAGAGAGACAGAGAGAGAGAGACAGAGAGAGAGAGACAGAGAGAGAGAGACAGAGAAAGAGACAGACAGAGAGCAACTACACAGAGAGAGACAGAGATTAACAGAAAAGGACAGTGACAAAGACACAGACAAAGACAGACAGACAGACAGACAGACAGA
>JAPXFY010001816.1:5000-7500 GCA_030674185.1 Monoplex corrugatus | reverse complement strand
ACACACACACACACATACACACACACAGAGACATAGACATAGACACAGACACATACACAGACACAGACACAGACATAGACACAGACACAGACACACACAGACACAGACACACACACAGACACAGACACACACACACAGACACAGACATAGACACAGACACAGACACAGACACAGACAGACACAGACACAGACACAGACACAGACACAGAGAGACAAACACAGACACAGACACAGAGACACAGACACACACACACACACACAGAGACACACACACACACACAGACACCACACACACACACACACACACACACACACACACACACAGACACAGACACACACACACACAGACACACACACAGACACAGACACAGACACAGTCACAGACACAGACACAGACACAGACACAGAGAGACACAGACGGACTGAAGAGAGACAGAAACATAGAAACAGAGAAACAGAGATAGAGGGGGGAAGGGTGTAGAAGTAGGGGAGAAAGAGAGAGACAGAGAAAGAGAGAAGGAGAAAGAGGAGAAAGCGAGAGAGAAGAAAAAAAAAGAGACAGAGAGAGAGAGAGAGAAAGAGAAAGAGAAGGAGAAGAGAAAGAGAGAAAGAAAAAGAGACAGAGACAGAGACAGAGAGAGAGAGAAGGGAGAAAGAGATAGACAGAAAAAAAGACGACAGAGAAGAAGGAGAAAGAGAAGGGCGAAAGAGAGAGAGAGAGAGAGAGAGAGGAGAGAGAGACAGAGACAGAGAACAAAGAGAGAAAGAAGGAGAAAGAAAAGGAGAAAGGGAGTGAAAGAAAAGAGCTATATTGAGAAAAGAGAGAGAGAGTGAGAGAGAGAGAGAGAGAGAGAGAAAAGAAAGAGATAAAGAGAGAGAGAGAGTGAGAGAGAGAGAGAGAGAAAAGAAAGAGATAAACAGAGAGAAAGAGAGAGAGAAAAAGAGAGAGAAAGATAGACAGAAAGAGGGAAGGGAGAGGAGAAAGAGAGAAGAGGGATGGAGAAGGGTGGTGGAGTACAGACGACACAGGTGAGAGTCTGAGTATATGTCCGTCACTATATCTGTTGTTTCTTTTCTGTGTCTCTGTCTCTCTCCTTGTCTTGTCTGTGTCTCTTCTTGTCTACTGTCTTGTCTCTCTCCTTGTTCTGTCTGTGTCTCTCTTCTTTCTCTCTTCTTTCGTTTCTGTCTGTGTCCTTCTGTCTCTGTCTGTCTTCTCTTGTCTTTCTGTCTCGTGTCTCTCTCCTTTCTTCTGTATTGTCTCTTCCTTCTCTGTCTGTCTTTTGTCTTCTGTTGTGTCTCTCTCTTGTCTTCTTTTCTCTCTCCTTTTCTGTGTCTCTCTCTTCTGTGTTCTCTTCTTGTCTTCTGTCTGTCGTCTCTCTCTCCTTCTTTCTGTCCTTTCTCCTCTTGCTTCTTGTGTCTCTTCTTCTCTTTCTCTGTCTTGTCTCTCTCTTTCTTTCTGTCTCTTCTCTTTCTCTCTCTTTGTCTTTCTGTCTCTGTCTCTCTCCTTGTTTCTTTTTTCCCTTTGTCTCTCTCCTTGTCTTCTGTCTGCTTGTCTCTGTCTTGTCTTCTTCTCTGTTTCTTTCTGTCTGTGTTCTCTGTCTCTCTTCTTCTCTGTCTTCTGTCTGTGTCTCTTCTGTTTTCTGTCTTGTCTTCTTGTCTACTGTCTTTCTCTCTCCTTGTCTTCTGTCTTCTCCTTGTCTTTCTGTCTGTGTCTCTTGTCTCTCTCTTTCTTTTCTGTCTGTCTCTCTGTCTTTCTTGTCTTTCTGTCTCTGTCTGTGTCTTCTCTTCTGTGTCTCTTGTCTTTCTTCCTGTCTCTGTCTCTCTCTTCTTGTCTTTCTGTCTGTGTCTCTGTCTGTCTTGTCTTTCTGTCTGTGTCTCTCTCCTTGTCTTTCTGTCTGTGTCTCTCTCCTTGTCTTTCTGTCTGTGTCTCTGTCTCTTTTCTGTCTTTCTGTCTGTGTCTCTTCTCTCTCCTTGTCTTCTGTTGGTCTTGCTCTCCTTGTCTTTCTGTCTGTGTCTCTCTCCTTGTCTTTTCTGTCTGTGTCTCTCTCCTTGTCTTTCTGTCTGTGTCTCTCCTCCTTGTCTTTCTGTCTGTGTCTCTGCTCTCTTCTTTCTGTCTGTTCTGTCTCTCTCCTTGTCTTTCTGTCTGTGTCTCTGTCTCTCTCTTGTCTTTCTGTCTGTGTCTCTCTTTCCTTTGTCTTTCTGTCTGTTCTCTGTCTCTCTCCTTGTCTTTCTGTCTGTGTCTCTGTCTCTCTCCTTGTCTTTCTGTCTGTGTCTCTGTCTCTCTCCTTATCTTTCTGTCTGTGTCTGTGTCTCTCTCCTTGTCTTTCTGTCTGTGTCTCTGTCTCTCTCCTTGTCTTTCTGTCTGTGTCTCTGTCTCTCTCCTTGTCTTTCTGTCTGTGTCTCTGTCTCTCTCCTTGTCTTTCTGTCTGTGTCTCTGTCTCTCTCCTTGTCTCTGTTCATTTGCTTGTCTGTCTGCATCTCAGACAATCTCGTTCACTCA
>JAPXFY010001815.1:17500-22500 GCA_030674185.1 Monoplex corrugatus | reverse complement strand
GAAAAACAAAAACAAGAAGAACATGAACAAAAACAAGAAGAACACGAACAAAACAAGAAGAACAAGAAAAACAAAAACAAGAAGAACATGAACAAAAACAAGAAGAACAAGAACAAGAAAAACAAAAACAAGAACAAGAAAAACAAAAACAAGAACAAGAAAAACAAAAACAAGAACAAGAAAAACAAAAACAAGAACAAGAAAAACAAAAACAAGAACAAGAAAAACAAAAACAAGAAGAACAAGAAAAACAAAAACAAGAAGAACACGAACAAAAACAAGAAGAACAAGAAAAACAAGAACAAGAACAAGAAAAACACGAACAAAAACAAGAAGAACAAGAACAAGAAAAACACGAACAAAAACAAGAAGAACAAGAACAAGAAAAACAAGAACAAGAACAAGAAGAACAAGAACAAGAAAAACAAAAACAAGAACAAGAAGAACACGAACAAAAACAAGAAGAACAAGAACAAGAAAAACAAAAACAAGAACAAGAAGAACACGAACAAAAACAAGAAGAACAAGAACAAGAAAAACAAAAACAAGAACAAGAAAAACAAGAACAAGAACAAGAAGAACACGAACAAAAACAAGAAGAACAAGAACAAGAAAAACACGAACAAAAACAAGAAGAACAAGAACAAGAAAAACACGAACAAAAACAAGAAGAACAAGAACAAGAAAAACAAGAACAAGAACAAGAAAAACAAAAACAAGAACAAGAAGAACAAGAACAAGAAGAACAAGAACAAGAAGAACACGAACAAGAAGAACACGAACAACAAGAACACGAACAAGAAGAACACGAACAAGAAGAACAAGAACAAGAAGAACAAGAACAAGAAGACCAAGAACAAGAAGAACAAGAACAAGAAGAACAAGAACAAGAAGAACAAGAACAAGAAGAACAAGAACAAGAAGAACACGAACAAGAAGAACAAGAACAAGAAGAACATGAACAAGAATAACAAGAACAAGAAGAACACGAACAAGAAGAACACGAACAAGAAGAACAAGAACAAGAAGAACACGAACAAGAAGAACAAGAACAAGAAGAACAAGAACAAGAAAAACAAGAACAAGAAGAACAAGAACAAGAAGAACAAGAGGAACAAGAACAAGAAAAACAAGAACAAGAAGAACAAAAACAAGAAGAACAAGAACAAGAAAAACAAGAACAAGAATAAGAATAGGAGAAGAAATGGAAAAGAGTACACTCTGATGGAATTGACAGTGAAGTCAGACCATTGCTGTTGTCGCTCTGATAGTCTTCGTGTCCATTAGGGAAGCCACAGTAGCAGGAGGATAGGAGAATGTCCCTGTCTCTTTCCTCCACATCGTTTGCTTACCTCAGTGCAGAACTTTGTAATGCTCTAGGGACAGGGGGACCAGGACTTGTACGTGGTTTGATTGATCGATCGATTTGATTCGTTGGGTTCCATCTGCACCTACCCCAGGTGATATGGCTGACAGGGGGAATGACTGGTTATCTGATTTACGCACTTGTTGTCTCGGAAGGGGCGACAAAAAGAATCATCCTGGACATTGATTCTGTGGAAAAAAAAAGTACGTTAATAGCTAAAAAAAAAAACGTACACATACATACACAGACACAAATAGACAGACAGACACACACACACACACATGTACATATGCATGCATGAGCTGCACAAACACACACACACACACAAACACACACACACACACACACACACACAGACGCACACACACAAACACACACACAAACATAGCACAGAGGAAGGGAGGTAAGCAAGGTGGCGCCGTGTTGTGCCAATGTGTTTTTCCTGGTAAGAGCGACCCACATTTCACGCAGAAAAATTCTGTCAATACACACACATGTAGATACGCACGCACGCACTACACACACACACACACACACACACACACACACACACACACACACACACACACACACACACACACACACAAACACACATACACACACACACACGCGCACGCGCGAACTCACACACACACACATTCACACACACACACACACACACACACACACACACACACACACACACACACACACACACACACACACACACACACACACACACACACACACACACACACACGCACACGCACACGCAGACACACACACTCCAAGATGCCGGAGCCACACAAAAAAAAACATTCTTCAATTTCAAAACAAATGAAAAAAAAAAAGTAAAATATGTAAATGAAAACAAAATGAAATTAAAATAGTAATACACCTTTTCCTATTCACTTAGATTTGGAGACAAAGTATTTGATAGAGTTGTATCAAGTTAGTGGTGTTTATTTTTTGGTATAGTCAAAGAAAAATTTACAGAAATAAATATCGTGAGAAGTCAAGTTTGTGTTTTCTACACCTTTGCTTCTGACGTCTGATAAGTAAAAAAACAAAATTCACAATGACCTTCACCTCACATCTGTCTCTGTCCCTTAAGCGAGCTGGCTGGTAGAACCATGGACTCAAGATCTGATATCTTGAGTTCAATCCCCGCCCACAACATTAAGAACTGGCTTGATAGGTCCCTTCTCCCTATTCCCTGTCTCAAGACCTTGCCAGCGCGTAGAGTTTTGTGCAGGCTCAGGAAATATCTCAGATAATTGCTGGTGGATTTTGGGTGGAACGCATATGGAGCTGTCCGAGCGTGGTGAGTCCCTCTCGACATAACTCCCAATAAGTCCAGTAACTCTGACCGTTCCACACTGACCATTCTGACCGCACAGATTCACACAGTTTTCCTCAACCATACGGACTTAATGGTCAGAGTGTCAGCTGCTGTAAACGCCACACTCAGGACTATTGAATTCACTTTGTTTTTAATGTGACTCAGATTCTGTGCATTTACGGTAAAAAGTCTAATTCTGACTACCTTCAGACGTACGTATAAAAACAGTGCGCCATGAACACATCTCTATTATAGCGACCCCTTGTGTCTGAAACCTGTCCCTCCGATCGGCGCAATCCACAGGAAGTGATCCACACTTCCTTCCCGTCATGCCTCAATTTCAGCCTCTGAGTCTGACGTCACATCAGTGACTTTCTCCCGTCACCCAAATAGTCGTCCATGTCTTCTGCTCGAAGAACTCCCAATGCTTTTTGTCAATCACGGTTGGCGATCGAGGGGATGGAGGGGAAGGTGGGGCGGGGGGAGGGGTGTCAATATCTGGTCTCTCTCCTGAACTCAGGGAAAGTTGGGGAGACACAAGCAGCGACTCCAACAGGGCGTGGGTCTGGTTAAAAGGGAGTTTGTGCCTGAATGGTGACAAAGTTGACACTGATAGACCAGGACGCTGGATAGAGTGGTGTGAAAGTGGGGTTTGTACTGGGGGTAAACTTGAGGCAGTACATTGCAGTGATGGATTGGGCAGTTAGCGGCCATGGGCAAAAACGTAAGGGGTGTCAGAACACAGTGGCCGTGATGGGGTAAATTGCAGTGAAGGCTAGGCAGGCGTAAAGAGATTGGTTTTGTGTCAGGCAGATGGCAGAACTGGTCGACGGTTGGGGACTCTACCTTTGAACATTTTACTCGTTCGTGCGAGAATTTTCAAGCTCAATGGATATCAAATCACATGCCACAAAATCGTTTGTGGACAAAGCTTTTTGTGGTTTCCTTGTAACAAATCGTAGTGTCTCTGTGACAAATGAATGGTTAGAGAAATGCCTGAACTGTTTGCAGATGAAGCGAGCATGCTGCTAGCTGGTAGAACCTCAGATTCAAGATTTTTTTCTAAGATCATTGCACTCAGGGACGTTACCTTCGTGCTCACCTTTTTATTTTTGTTTTTGCTTTTTTTTTGGTCCCATTTTCTACCCCACCTTAATGGCCACAGAAGCTGGAACAGTTTTTACAGTGCAATGATGATGATGATGTCGATGAGGATGATAATCATCATGCTATAGTGTTCCATCTAGGATTGAGACTACGTGACGGGGCTGTACTCTACACTTATAATCATAATATATCCTGGCGTCAACCAGGTCCGAGAGATACAGATACCTACGGTGCTGGTCAGAAGGTTTGAACAACACCCTCAATGACGCATCCATGAAGAGGATGAGACTCGACTGTGTGGTCCCAGTCTTCCCAATGAGCCCATAGCACACCCAACTCTGGATAGGAGTCGGTTAGAGCTGAAAAATAACACAATGATTTTTGAAAGGACTGATGGGGATTCGAACCCACAACTTTCCAGTCGGTTGTTCATTATGCTAACCACTACGCCACGGCGACTGGTTTGGATTCAAGATCTGACATCTTGGGTTCAATCCCAGCCTGCAACTTTAAAAACTGGTCTGTTCACTACCCATCTTAATGTTTCCATCATTCTTGTGGTGTCAGCATAGTGTTTGATAGGTACACTGGCCTGTTTCCTGCCCATCCTAATGTTTCCATTATTCTTGTGGTGTCAGCTAAGTGTTTGATAGGTACACTGGCCTGTTTCCTGCCCATCTTAATGTTTCCATCATTCTTGTGGTGTCAGCTTAGTGTTTGATAGGTCCACTGGCCTGTTTCCTGCCCATCTTAATGTTTCCATCATTCTTGTGGTGTCAGCTAAGTGTTTGATAGGTACACTGGCCTGTTTCCTGCCCATCTTAATGTTTCCATCATTCTTGTGGTGTCAGCTTAGTGTTTGATAGGTCACACTGGCCTGTTTCCTGCCCATCTTAATGTTTCCATCATTCTTGTGGTGTCAGCTAAGTGTTTGATAGGTACACTGGCCTGTTTCCTGCCCATCTTAATGTTTCCATCATTCTTGTGGTGTCAGCTAAGTGTTTGATAGGTACACTGGCCTGTTTCCTGCCCATCTTAATGTTTCCATCATTCTTGTGGTGTCAGCTAAGTGTTTGATAGGTACACTGGCCTGTTTTCTGCCCATCTTAATGTTTCCATCATTCTTGTGGTGTCAGCTAAGTGTTTGATAGGTACACTGGCCTGTTTCCTGCCCATCTTAATGTTTCCATCATTCTTGTGGTGTCA
>JAPXFY010001815.1:7500-10000 GCA_030674185.1 Monoplex corrugatus | reverse complement strand
TGTCCTTAGGTATGCTTCAATTTGTATTCAGGTATGGTTTTTCAATCTTCCATGTGATAAATTGGATGGAGATTTCAACGCCAGGGGCATGTCCTTAGATTATGTGCGCAAATGCATTGATATGTGTACCTTTTTTTTTCCCTGTCAAACTATGGTGTATGTTTTGTAACAGTTATGGACATGATATGATTCTGCATAGTCGACTGGGCTTTAGACAAAAATGACGATAACAATAACAATAACATTAACAATAATGATAACAGAAACAATGAAAATAACAATAACAATCTCACGTTTCCCAAGACTCCACAGCAAAAATCAACCTCCGACAGAACCGTGTTCTTACAACTTTTATGTTCTTGCCCATTTCTACAAACTGCTCAATCCAATTACAACAGTGTGACCCCTCAAGCCTACACCAAGACAACCCCACGTGTCACACCACCACTCCATCCAGCACACTGGTCTATCAGTGTCAACGTTGTCACCATTCAGGCACAAACTCCCTTTTAACAAGACACACGCCCCGTTTGAGTCACTGCTCGTGTCTCTCCAACTTTCCCTTAGTTGAGGAAAGAGACCAGATATTCCATCCCCCCTCTCCCCCCCCCCCCCCCCAGTTTCCAACCTCTAGATCGCCAACAGTGATTGACAAGAAGCATTGGGAGTTCTCCGAGTGGAAGACACAGATGTGAAAGGAGACGTTTGGGGCAGAAAGGTGGTGGTGGTGGTGATGGTGGTAGTGGTGGTGGTGGTGATGGAGGTAGGGGTGGAGCGGAGGTTGAAAATATTGAAAGTATGCAGGTCACAGGTTTGTGATGATCAGACTGGGGGGGGGGGGGGGGGGGGGGGGGGGGGGGGGGGGGTGGAAGGGTCAGAAAGACAACAACTGACGAGAAAGTCCAGTGGTGTAGAATCTGATTTTCATTTGGATCTGACCCTGGTAAGACCCATGTGCTCTATGGTAAGGCCTGGTGAGTCAGGGACATCTATTGCTTGAAGTCTCCAAGGTCAATACGTGTGAGACTATCAAAAAGTCCAACGTGGGGATGCTGGGGGCTCTTTCAGTACAAATAGTATCCCCACCTTCTATGTCTATGTCACTGGTCTATCAGTGTCAACCTTGTCACCATTCAGGCTCAAACTCCCTTTTAACCAGACACACGCCCCGTTTGAGTCGCTGCTCGTGTCTCTCCAACTTTCCCTTAGTTGAGGAGAGAGACCAGATATTCCATCACCCCCCCCCCCCCCCCCGCAGTTTCCAACCTTTAGATCGCCAACAGTGATTGACAAGAAGCATTGGGAGTTCTCCAAGTGGAAGATGTGAAAGGAGATCTGTTGACGGTACGTTTGGGGCAGAGAGGTGGTGGTGGTGGTGGTGGTGATGGTGGTGGTGATGGTGGTGGTGGTGATGGTGGTGATGGTGGTGGTGGTGGTAATGGTGGTGGAGGTTGTGGTGATGATGGTGGTGGTGATGGTAATGGTGGTGGTGGTGGTGGTTATGGTGGTGGAGGTGGGGATGGTGATGGTGGTGGTGATGGTGGTGGTGGTGGAGGTGGTGGTGGTGGTGGTGATGGTGGTGGTGGTGATGGGGTGAAGGTGGGCAGGTGGTTGAAAAAATGGAAAGTATGCATGTCACATTCTAAGGTTTGTGACGATCAGACGCAGGTTTTTTTTTTTAGAAAGATGGCGACAGGCAAGAAAGCCCAGTTGAGTGAAATCTGACTTTCAATAAGAAGATCTGACCTTGGTAAAAACCCACATGCTCTGTGATAAGGCCTGGTGAGTCAGGGACAGATATTTTGCCAATCTTCAAGGTCAATACTTATGAGACTATCAGAAAGTCCAACATTGGAAAGCCGGGGGCTCTTTCAGTACAGTGTCCATTTTCTAGAATTCTGTGCCAGACGAAATAATAAGAGATACGGAAGAAATAACAGGGAAGCAGGGAGAATTTTTATCATCATCATCATCATCATCAGTCCCGTCGTAGTCTGGTTGACCGTTGGGGCACCACTGAAGATTTTGCAAGCAACTTCCTCCACTCCTCACGGTCCTCAGCTTTCCGCAGAATGATATTCCATTCAATTCCAGTCCACTCTCTGATATTGGAGCATTTTAATAATATTAATCAAAGGACATAACTCTTGAGAATTATCTCCCATGTTGTATAGAACTTCTCAAATCTAACACAGTTTGCGCTACCCATTCAGCTAGCATAGAAGCAGATACAAAGTACAGAAACAGTAAGCTCAGAACACTCCTCTGAGTGTTCTGAGCTTACTGTTTTTGTACTTTGTATCTGCTTCTATGCTAGCTGAATGGGTAGCGCAAACTGTGTTAGATTTGAGAAGTTCTGTGCCAGAAATTCACTCTTTTCTGTCAATCTCTTTGTTTCTTTCTTCCTCCTTCGCTGTCTGTCATTTCTTCCTAACATTTTCTGCATTGCTAGTTCATTCACCCCGCATGTGTTCGATAAAGTCTTACGTACAGGTATTAA
>JAPXFY010001814.1:25000-27500 GCA_030674185.1 Monoplex corrugatus | reverse complement strand
TCTATCTATCTGTCTATCTATTTATATATCTATTTATCTATCTATCTATTTATCTATCTGTCTGTCTGTCTATCTGTCTATTTGTCTGTCTCTTTCTGTCTCTCTTGTCTCTCTCTCTGTGTCTCTGTTTCTGTCTGTCTGTCTCTCTCTCTCTATCTGTCACCTCTCTCTCTCATTCCCCCTTTTTTCTCCCCCCCCCCTGTCTCCCCCCCCCCGTCTCTCTAACACACACCCTTTCTGCATCTCTTTGCGTCTGTCTCTTTAGCTTTGTCTCTGTCTCTCTCCTCCTCTTTGGTGTGTGGTTATGTGCGTGTGTGTGTCTGTGTTCGTGTGTGTATGTGTGCATGCATGTGTGTGATCGTGTGTGCATACATGCCCATCTGAGCATCAGTGCGCACACGTGTTTTGTGGAGAAATATGTTTTTGCCAAAAGAGCCCAAAGGGCAACAGACGGTCAGCTTCCATCCACCGAGTACCACTACTGATGATGTGTTTTGAAGTTGTAGTATATCGGTTAGAGGCCAGATTTATCAGAAAATGTGGACCTGAGTCAAACAGTTTTTGGTGGCGGGCGGCTGAATATAATAGTTTCTGCTGTATCCTTAGTTCAGGGTTTCTGGGGTTTTGGGGGGGGGGGTTTTGGCTGACTTATTTCCCCCCCCCCCCCCCCCCCCCCCCCCATTTCTGAGAGTTGCATGCTGCCCTAGAAGTATTGTCAGTTTTGTAGTATGTTTCTGTCATTCTGCCTCGCCTCTGCTCTGTCTCTGTTATCTCTGTTCTCTCATCTGTGACTGTGTCTCTCTTTGTCTTGTCTCTCTTTGTTTCTTCTCTCTTCTTTGTCTTCTCTCTCTTTGTTTCTCTCTCTTCTTTGTCTCTCTCTCTCTCTTTTCTCTCTCTCTTCTCCTCTCCATCTCTCCTTCACCCCACTCTATCTCTCCCTCTGTCCCTCTCTATCTCTCTCTTTTTCTCTATCTATATTTATGTATATATATATAATATATATAGATATACATAATTATATTGGTGTGTGTGTGTGTGATTGTGTGTATGTGTGTGTGTGTGTGTGTGTGTGTGTGTGTGTGTGTGTGTGTGTGTGTGTTTCTGTGTGTGTGTTGGTTGAGCTTTAAGTGTGTGTGTGACATATTGTTATTACGATTAGTGCCGTTTATTGTATTTTTATGTTTGATTCCTTTTGTTGCAGCATATTGACGATAACAACAAGTTTCAACCTGATCCTCCTGATAAAGTCGTCTGCTGTACCCAGTGACAATAAGCCTCTTCTTTTTGTTTTCCCTGAACGTGAGTACTCTTGTGAAGTTTTCTCTATGGTTTTGCCAAAGGACAACTCCTTTGTTGGTATGAGTTCCTTAACGTGTGGAAAATACACGCTGAATACGGAAAGTTCGTTTTGTAATTTCATTAAAACAAACAATCAAACTAACAAAAATTTGAGTACTCAAGTCAACATTTCTAGTCTTGGTGCAGCTGCGCGCGCACACACACACGCACACACACACACACACACACACACACACACACACACACACACACACACACACACACACACACATACACACACACACACACATACACCCACCCAGACACTCACCCAGCCACACACACGCAACACACACACACACACACACACACACACACACACACACACACACACACACACACACACACAGACACTCACACACACACACACACACACACACACACACACACACACACACACACACACACACACACACACACACACACATTCACTATCTATATAAAAAAAATAAAACAGTTTAGTTTACAGGGGGAAAGGTCATGGGGAACAGACGGTCAACGGTCAGCTTTCACCCTTTGTGTCTGAGTGTCTGAATACAGGCATAGATGCCGTGTTGTATTAGACGTAGGGGAGACAATGTGAGACAAGATCTGTGTGGATCTTCATGGCGCCGGGATGCATTAGGGAAATCTTGTCCTGCAGCCAGTGGACAAGGTGTGGTTCTGGCTGAACTTGA
Organism: Monoplex corrugatus; assembly: GCA_030674185.1. Lineage (NCBI taxonomy): Eukaryota > Metazoa > Mollusca > Gastropoda > Littorinimorpha > Ranellidae > Monoplex > Monoplex corrugatus. The sequence continues at coordinate 25,485 of JAPXFY010001814.1, read as the reverse complement.
TAATGACTTTCACTGTCTCCTCTGTTATCCTCTCATGTTTTCTGTCCTGTGCTGATTTCCTCCCCTGCCAAGTCTGTACTAGAACATTATTTAACTTCATCAATTAGTTGGTTAGTTGGTTAGTGAGTGTGTGAGTGAATGAGTTAGTTAGTTAGTTAGCTAGCTAGTTAGTTGTTTAGTTAGTTAGTCAGTTAATTTGTTACTTAGTTACTTAGTTACTTATTTACTTAGTTGGTTAGTGGTTATTTGGCTAAGTAGTTTGATGGTTAGTTAGTTAGTTTAGCTCTGATGCAGCTCAAGTACTCGGCCGGGCTATCAGCAAAATGAACTGGAACTTAAGTTGGTTGGTTGATTGGTTGATTGGTTGATTGGTTGATTGGTTGGTTGGTTGGTTGGTTGGTTGGTTGATTGGTTGGTTGGTTGGTTGGTTGGCTGGTTAGTTTGTTAAGTGGTAAGTCAGCTAGTTGGTTGGTTAAATGGCTGGC
>JAPXFY010001814.1:7500-10000 GCA_030674185.1 Monoplex corrugatus | reverse complement strand
CATGAGAACCTTCGTACCACTCAACAATTTCTAAAAGACGACATTCACCCCACCACCAGAGGAAGTAGCATCATTGCAGGAAATCTTGGAAGACACATTCGAGACCTATTTTGGGAGACTCCAAGGAGAACATCAAGATCAAGATCATCACAGCTACACCCTTCCAGATTCTCCAGAGGACAGTACCACCCTTTTGACAACTACACACCATGGTGGCCGTATAATATGTTTTGAAATAACAGTATTACATATACAATACTTAATGTTCATGTCACAGGACTTTTTCCTCGTCATCTCTGACATTTCTTCTGCTGAAAATAAACAATAACTAGGTTTTAGTCCGACTATCAAGACTCGGTCAGACTATACACTCTGTACATTTGAAGACGTGAATGCCATTATTTTGATTTTTGGTTATTTGTTATCCCTTGTAATCTATTATCACCTTTATAAGTTATTCGTACGTTGGACTATGTAATTTTCTTTTTATTGATTTTGCTACAATTTTGTTTTCTTTACTTCGTAGTCTAAGTAATTATGTAATTTTCTTTCTGTCCAGTTCTCCTGGACACAGAAAATCAAAGTATTCATTATTATCGACCATAAATAACAGTTAATAGAAAGTTGGAGATTAACCAATATCAGCAATGCGAAAACAATCCCAAGTCAAGTTTTTGCAATGGAATTGTAGATCCCTTTCCACCAATTCGGCTTACTTGGAGCATTTCCTAGCATCAAATAGGTGTGAAATTTTGATTCTACAGTCAATGAATGTTGTCGCTACCAAGCTTCCCAATTTCCCCAATTATTATTATCCTCCAGTCTATGAATGTGGGAATCACGGGAAGAAGGTATCCACCGCGATTTATATACTCAAAGAGTTACAATACTGCTTACTTACTTCCCCAGTTTTGAAATCAAGCGAAGATTTGCATGCTTGTGCTGCCACTGTCCAATTAAGCAATTCTCTAAACATTAACGTTTTGTCAGTCTACCTACCAACAGGTCCAAATGACCACAACACAGAATGGCTGCGCACTATCCAAGATCAGCGCACTATCCAAGATCAGCAGCGTGGTAAATGGCTAATAGGTGGAGACTTTAATTCCCACTCCCCATTTTGGGAAAAGAACTGTTCTACTGTTACGAGCAATCGTTTGGTAGAAAATATCGTTGATAGTTCGCTTTACCTTCTAAATGATGGTAGTGTCACTAGGATCCCTGATGTTTCCAAACACAGGGCGACAGCCATCGATTTGTCTCTAATCTCACCAGAATTAGCACCATCCTGTACCTGGGAGACTCACAGAGACACTTTGGGAAGCGATCACCTACCTATCATCATAACCATAACTGACAAAAACATCAGGATGAAAGACAGCTCTCCTGAAATTATTCCAAAATATAATTACAAGCGTTCTGACTGGTCCTTATTTCGAACTGCTCTAGCTAATCAAGATTACAGACATTATGAAAGTGAAAATGTAGACATTATGTTTTCTAAATTCCAAGAGTCAATTTTAGCCGCTGCAGACCTATCAATTCCGAAACTCAAATCTTCTAGATCAAATAATCGATTGGGTAATGTTTGGTGGACAGAGGCATGTGAGAAAGCAGTTCAATATAAAAGGGAGAAATTCAAAATCTACATCAAAAGCCGGAAACCTGAGGATCATGTCGAAATGAAAAAAGCTAACATCCAATGTAACAAAATCATTGCTGAAGCAAAGAAGATTATTGGGCATCATTCTGCACAAAAGAAATTTCAGATTTCAAAGATTTCCATAAAGTCTGGACGAAAATGAAACAAATGAAGGATGGAACCAACTTACCTAGGTGTCCGATAATGATTGAAACATGTAACACATTTCCTTCAGACATGGACAAAGCAGAAACTTTTGTGGATCTGTTCGCCAAAAACAGTAAAGTTGAAGGTTTATCTCCTGACTGCAAACATCACAGAGAAATGGAAGATTACAACCCAATCTACACTGATCCAGTACCACAGAATGATCTCTGGTTTAATTCTCCAATCACCTTAGAAGAGCTAAAAAACACAGTACTGTCTCTACACAACAAAAAGAGTTCGGTAGGTGTTGATGCAGTTTCGACTGAAATGATTAAACATCTCCCTGAAAACTACCTTATTTTCCTACACAAAATTTTGCAGAAATGCTGGGTTACTGGAACTGTGCCACAAATCTGGCAAAAATCTATAGTTATACCAATCTTAAAAACAGGAAAATCGAAAACCGATAAAAACAGTTACAGACCTATTGCTTTAACGTCCCACACAAGCAAACTAATGGAAAGATTGGTCTTAAACAGACTTTCACACTACTGTGATAAAAATAACGTTATTCCGGTAAACCAGGCAGGTTTTAGAAAAGGAAGATCCGCAGTTGAGCACCTAGTTAAACTTACAACTCAGATCAAACAACAGTTTGCCCGCAGAAAAAGTGTTTTAGCTACTTTCTTTGATGTGAAAAAAGCTTACGAT
>JAPXFY010001814.1:0-2500 GCA_030674185.1 Monoplex corrugatus | reverse complement strand
GCTTTTTATCCTTTCTGTCATATCTTCATCATCAAAACGCACAAATCGATGAGTATGTTCAGACAGGTTAAGCTTAGCCTAGTGTGCTGTAAAAACAGGCCTGCGAACCAGGAATCCTGCCTGATGGAGAAACCTATCGACTTCTTCACGCTGCGATGATACAGAACGTTGTTTACTTGCATAACTCTCTGATGGAGCATTTGCAATGTTAGAATGACCCGACCCAGCCTCGCCTGTCTTGTTTCCCTCTGTCTCCCTCCCTTTCTGTCTGTCTGTCTGTCTGTCTGTCTTTCTCTCTCTGTCTGTCTGTCTCTCGCTCGCTCTCTTTCTCTCTGTCTGTCAGTCTGTCTGTCTGTCTGTCTCTCTGTCTTTCTCTCTCCCCCTCTTTCTTTCTCTTGGTCTGTCTGGCTGGCTGGCTGGCTGAATCTGTCTGTGTGTGTGTGTGTGTGTGTGTGTGTGTGTCTCTCTCCCTCTCTCTCTCTCTCTCTCTCTCTCTCTCTCTCTCTCTCTCTCTCTCTCTCTCTCCATCTCTCTGTCTCAGACACACACACACACACGCACGCACACACACACACACACTCACACAAACACACAGTGTACACACATACACGTACACACACACACACACACACACACACACACACACACACACACACACACACAAACACACAACGTACACACACACACACACAACGTACACACACACACACACACACACACACGCACGCACACACACACACACACACACACACACACACGTATGAACATACAAACCACACACACACACACACACACACACACACACACACACAACACACACACACACACACATGAACACACACACACACACACACACATTCTCTCATTAACCTCTTTACGCCAGACTACTCCAGCAGCAGCGCACGTAACACTGTCCTCGTCTCACCTCCCATCCCATCCCCCTTCCCCTTCTTCCCCTTCTTCCCCTTCATCCTAACTCCCTGCTGCTGATGGTACTAGTGATAAGGAGTTAATTCACATCACGATAATAAGCTACACATGCAGAGAGAGAGAGAGAGAGAGAGAGAGAGAGAGATAGAGAGAGATAGAGAGAGAGAGAGAGAGAGGGAGAAAGAGAGAGACAGAGAGAGACAGAGAGAGACAGACAAAGAGAGACAGAGAGAGACGAGAGACAGAGAGATAGACAGAGAGACAGAGAGACAGAGAGACAGACAGAGACAGACAAGACAGAGAGAGACAGAAGACAGACAGAGAGCAGACAGGAAGAGACAGACAGACAGACAGAAGAGACAGAGAAGAGACAGAGACAGAGACAGAGAGAGAGAGAGAGAGAGACAGAGACAGAGAGACAGAGAGAGAGAGAGAGAAGAGAGACAGAGAAGAGAGAGAGAGGAGAGAGAGAGAGAGAGGAGGAGGAGAGAGGAGAACAAGAAGAACAAGAACAAATTTTATTTACACGGGTATGAAATAAGCAAAATGTATGGGTTTTTTTTACATACAGTCCTCGCCCAAAGAGGGTCTACATCACACTACATGTAAATTATACCTTACATAACATACTCGTAGATACTCCAACAACAGAATCATTAAACTTTCAGTCAAAGAAATACATTTGAGAGGAGAGAAAGAGAGAAAGGGAGAGAGAGAAATAGAGAGAGGGAAAGAGACTTATAGAGAGTGAGAGACAGAGAGACAGACAGACAGAGAGACTGACAGAGAAAGAGAAAGAGAGAGAGTGAGAAAGAAAGAGATTTAGAGAAACGGAGAGAGAGAGAGAGAGAGAGAGAGAGAGAGAGAGAGAGAGAGAGACTGACACAGAAAAAGAGTGAGAGAGAAAGAGAGAGAGAAACATAAAGAGAGAGTGGGTGAGTGAGAGGGAAAGAGACTTAGAGAGAGAGACAGAGAGACAGAGACATAGACAGAAAGACAGAAAGAGACAGAGACAGAGACAGAAAGACAGACATAGACAGAGAGACAGAGACATAGAGAGACAGAAAGAGAGAGAGACAGAGAGGAGAGACAGAGACACAGAGACAGAGAGACAGACATAGACACAGAGAGAGAGATGTCGACACAGAAGATTGAAAACCAGAGAACAAGAAAGGCGGAGGTAGTGATACGAAGGTGGCAAGGGTAGGTCAGAGGTGAGAGATGGTGTCGAAAACAAAAGGCAACACAGTGAACTTGGGCTCGTTTTCGGAATGCAGAAATCTGCGCTGTCTTCACACAGTATGGAACGGACTCAGGCTGTTATCTCTGAGGTATGGCTGCTGGAGTAAAGAGGAACAACTATCCTGGCACAATTCAACCCCAAAGTGATTCTGTGTAGACTTGGTATCCACACCACACGCCCATTCAAACACACTTAGGTACACGCACTAGCACAGTGGTACGCTCTCTCTTTCTGTCTGTCTGTCTGTCTGGTGTATGTCTTTCTGTCTGTCTCTCTGTCTCTGTCTGTCTCCCACGTCTGTCTGTCTGTCTCTGTATCTCTCTCTGT
>JAPXFY010001813.1:30000-32162 GCA_030674185.1 Monoplex corrugatus | reverse complement strand
TAGCATAAAACCTTTATAAGGGGGAAAGGGGGAAATTTAAAGAAATACAACCTTTATAAGGGGGGAAGGGGGAAAATTAGCATAAAAACCTTTTAAAAGGGGGGGAAAGGGGGATTTAGCAGACAAAACCTTTAAAAAGGGGGAAAGGGGGGAATTAGCAGACAACCTTTATAAGAGGGAAGGGGAATTAGCATACAACCTTTATAAGAGGGAAGGGGAATTAGCATACAACCTTTGAAAGGGGGGGAAAGGGGGAAATTTTAGCATAAAAAACCTTTTATAAGAGGGAAGGGGAATTAGTATACAACCTCTGTAAGACCCAAAGGGGGAAATTTAAAAGCATAAACCTTTATAAAAAGGGAAGGGGAATTTAAGCATACAATCTTTATAAGAGGGAAGGGGAATTAGCATACAACCTCTATAAGAGGGATGGGAAATTAGCAGACAACCTTTATAAGAGGGAAGGGGAATTAGCAGACAACCTCTATAAGAGGGAAGGGGAATTAGCATACAACCTTTATAAGAGGGAAGGGGAATTAGCATACAACCTTTATAAGAGGGAAGGGGAATTAGCATACAACCTTTATAAGAGGGAAGGGGATTTAGCAGACAACCTTTATAAGAGGGAAGGGGAATTAGCAGACAACCTTTATAAGAGGGAAGGGGAATTAGCATACAACCTTTATAAGAGGGAAGGGGAATTAGCATACAACCTTTGTAAGAGGGAAGGGGAATTAGCATACAACCTTTATAAGAGGGAAGGGGAATTAGTATACAACCTCTGTAAGATCGAAGGGGAATTAGCATAAACCTTTATAAGATGGAAGGGGAATTAGCATACAATGTTATAGGAGGGAAGGGGAATTAGCAGACAACCTTTATAAGAGGTAAGGGGAATTAGCATACAACCTTTATAAGAGGGAAGGGGAATTAGCATACAAACTTTATAAGAGGGAAGGGGAATTAGCATACAACCTCTATAAGAGGGAAGGGGAATTAGCATACAACCTTTATAAGAGGGAAGGGGAATTAGCATACAACCTTTATAAGAGGGAAGGGGAATTAGCAGACAACCTTTATAAGAGGGAAGGGGAATTAGCATACAACCTCTATAAGAGGGAAGGGGAATTAGCATACAACCTTTATAAGAGGGAAGGGGAATCAGCAGACAACCTTTATAAGAGGGAAGGGGAATTAGCATACAACCTTTATAAGAGGGAAGGGGAATTAGCATACAACCTTTATAAGAGGGAAGGGGAATTAGCATACAACCTTTATAAGAGGGAAGGGGAATTAGCAGACAACCTCTATAAGAGGGAAGGGGAATTAGCATACAACCTTTATAAGAGGGAAGGGGAATCAACATAAACCTTTGTAAGAGGGAAGAGGTATTAGCATACAATCTTTATAATGATTTGTCTTAAAACCAACAAACAAACAAAAAAAAAACACACGAATTTTAAACAAGCAAACCACATCTGGAGTTATTATAGTTACTGGAGTTATTTCAAGAGGGATTCACCGGGTTCAGACAACTCCATATGCGCTTCACCCGAATCTTCCAGCAATCATCTGACAGATTTCCTGATACCTGCACAAAACCCTATGCGCTGGCAAGATCTTGTAATGGGGAAAAGGGAGAAGGGACCTATCAAACACTAAGCTGACACCACCAGAATGATGGAAACATTAAGATGGGCAGCCAACAGACCAGTTTTTAATGTTGTGGACTGGAATTGAACTCGAGGTATCAGATCTTGAGTCCGTCTGATCAACACTAATCAACGTAGCGATGTAATTCTTCTTCTGCCTTTAATTCGTACAGATTTATTGGGTTGAGTCGCTAGAGAGCTGTACACCAGAATCCTCCAGCTATGCTTGTTGTGTGCCAAAACCTGGGTCTCTGCAGATGATTTTCTTTAGGACTTCTCATAAAAGTAAGCTTAGAGGAGGCAACAACCCTGTCATTATGATCATGATAAAATGTAATATTACCACCACTACCACCACCACCACCACCACCACCAACAACAACAACAACTACAAAAGCAAACAAAAAACCCACCCATAGTGTTTACCTGTCAACTTAGACATAAACATTGATCTTGAAACAATATGTATTATCTTATATCACGTTCCTTGATTGGTTTTCATCCTAACCC
>JAPXFY010001813.1:0-27500 GCA_030674185.1 Monoplex corrugatus | reverse complement strand
ACGGACATTGCTTTTTGCATGTTTTGATTGCTTGAGCATGTGTACAAAAGCATGACACATAGATATCCTTGTGTTTAGATACACAGAGATATCGCTGTGTTTAGATACACAGATACATAGAGACGTACATAGATATCCTTGTGTTTAAATACACAGATACATAGAGACGTACATAGATATCCTTGTGTTTAGATACACAGATACATACACACGTACATAGATATCCTTGTGTTTAAATACACAGATACATAGAGACGTACATAGATATCCTTGTGTTTAAATACACAGATACATACAGACGTACATAGATATCCTTGTGTTTAGATACACAGATGCATAGACACGTACATAGATATCCTTGTGTTTAGATACACAGATACATGGACACGTACATAGATATCTTTGTGTTTAGATACACAGATACATAGAGACGTACATAGATATCCTTGTGTTTAGATACACAGATACATAGACACGTACATAGATATCCTTGTGTTTAAATACACAGATACATAGGCACGTACATAGATATCCTTGTGTTTAGATACACAGATACATAGAGACGTACATAGATATCCTTGTGTTTAAATACACATGATATCCTTGTGTTTAAATGCACAGATACATAGACACGTACATAGATATCCTTGTGTTTATATACACAGATACAGAGAGACGTACATATATATCCTCCGCTCCTGTCTATTCTGTCAGTTCTATTATCATACATAGACACGTACATAGATATCCTTGTGTTTAGATTCACAGATACATAGACACGTACATAGATTTCCTTGTGTTTAAATACACAGATACATAGACACGTACATAGATATCCTTGTGTTTAAATACACATGATATCCTTGTGTTTAAATGCACAGATACATAGACACGTACATTGATATCCTTGTGTTTATGTACACAGATACAGAGAGACGTACATTTATATCCTTGTGTTTATATACACAGATACATAGAGACGTACATAGATATCCTTGTGTTTAGATACACATATACATAGAGACGTACATAGATATCCTTGTGTTTAAATACACAGATACATAGACACGTACATAGATATCCTTGTGTTTAGATACACAGATACATAGACACGTACATAGATATCCTTGTTTAAATGCACAAATACATAAACACGTACATAGATATCCTTGTGTTTAGATACACAGATACATAGACACGTACATAGTTATCCTTGTGTTTAAATGCACAAATACATAAATATGTACATAGATATCCTTGTGTTTATATACACAGATACATAGAGACGTATATAGATATCCTTGTGTTTAAATACACAGATACATAGACACGTACATAGATATCCTTGTGTTTAGATACATAGATACATACATACGTACATAGATATCCTTGTGTTTAGATACACAGATACATAGACACGTACATAGTTATCCTTGTGTTTAAATGCACAAATACATAAACACGTACATAGATATCCTTGTGTTTAAATACACAAATACATAGAGACGTACATTGGTATTCTTGTGTTCATATTTGGACCCACACAATGTCAGTTTTTTTCTCCAATTGATGCATGTTTTTATATTGTTTTATTTCAGACGTGCAGAGTGTAAAAATCCCACCTGAAAAACTTGATCTCTTTAGCGTTTTTCTTTAGGTACAATATGCAACAGTGTCAGTGTTCAGTAAACAATTTCTTCTGTACTTTCTGTCTGTCTGTCTGTTTGTGTGTGTGTGTGTGTGTGTGTGTGTGTGTGTGTGTGTGTGTGTGTGTGTGTGTGTGTGTGTGCGTGTGTGTGTCTGTTTGTGTGTGTTTCTGTGTGTGTGTGTGTGTGTGTGTGTGTCTGTTTGTGTGTGTGTGTGTTTCTGTGTGTGTGGTGTGTGTGTGTGTGTGTGTGTGTGTGTGTGTGTCTGTTTGTGTGTGTGTGTGTGTTTCTCTGTGTGTGTGTGTGTGTGTGTCTCTCTCTCTCTCTCTCTTTGTCTCTGTCTCTCTGTCTCTGTCACTCTCGGTCTCTGTCTGTCTCTCTCTGCCTGCCTGTCTCTCTCTCTCCCTCTGTCTCTCTATCTGTCTGTCTCTGTCTGTCTCTCTTCTACCTGTCTGTCTCTCTGTCTGTCTGTCTCTGTTTCTGTCTGTATCTGTCTGTCTCTGTCTATCTGTCTGTCTCTATGTCTTTTTCTGTCTCTCTCTGACTCTCTCTCTCGAAATGTGTTTCTTCAACGAATATGATATCATCATCATCATCATCATCGCATCATCATCATCATCATCATCATCATGTGCCATGCCACATGGCGTTGGCGACCATAGCCCTCCATATGAATTTGTCTTTATAGCAGCAAGTATATCCCACCCTTTCTGTCCTCATCCACTTTTTGACGTTCTTCTGAGAAACCACATTTCAGCTGCCTCAGTCTTGTTCTGACTTTGCATGTTGATTGTCCACACTTTTCATCCGTACAACAGTATCGGTTTTATGTAAAACTGAAGAACTCTCTTCCTGATTGTAATTGATAGCTATTTGTTCGTAAGAACGCTTTTCATTTTCTTGAATGCTCTTTTGTCTTGGCTGATTCCGCCGGCTATTTCTAATGTGCAACTGCCGTCTGGTGAGATGACTTCCCAGATATTAAAACTTATCAACTTGTTTCAATGTTGTGCCATCTGCTGTTATTTTTGTGTCAGGGATTTCTTGTTTTATACTGAGTACCATGACTTCAATCTTCTTGCATTTTAGCTCTAGTCTATTATTTATGCTTTCTATTTCTATTTCTATTTCATGAACAGCGTTTTGTAGATCGTTTTCATTTTCTGTGATTAGAATGGTTCCATTTGCATAACGAAGATGGTTTATCATTTTTCCTCCAACCTTCATCCCGGAGCATTCTTCTTGGTTTCTCAGAATGGTTTCGTTCTAAAGTGAAAACAAATCTGGTGACAGAACATATCCATGTCTAATACCTCTTGATATTTTGGAAAGATCTTATATCATTTTCTACTTTCATTGTTGTTGTTTGTTCCCAGTAAACGTTCCTTATCATTCTTAGATATTTTCCATCAATACTGAGCTTTTCCAGTTGGTTATAAATTTTTCGTGTTTTACCCGATCAAAATCCTTTGTATGATCAACAAAGTATAAGTATAAATCCTCAGTCAATTCAATTGATCTGTCTTTGAGAGTTGTTAGGTTTTATATGGTATTAATTCTTCTTTTATGACCATTGTTTTTGAGAAATTATAATAGGCACAATCTTATTATAATTTACACATATCACGCCTAAACGAATATTATCCATCAAGGAATTTCACTTACTTTTTGTTAGGCCTGATCGGTTCAGCGAACCCTCGTCAGACTGGTGGGCAGAGGCTTGTTGTAGAACTATTCAGTAGTGAGAACACTTCTCACTATCCGTGTGTGACCCCACTCTGATTTTCTGTTCATCAGTAGGTCGCTTGGGGCGTTGTGTATTTGGACTGCTTCACTGATTTGTCGGTCCAATGCACTTTTATGTTTGCCTGTCAGTGACATCACAAACTCAGGTGTGTTTTCTTCATGTTTGTGTGTAGTATTTAATTCTTCTTTCCCTTCGACAAAACCACATTGACCTTGTGCTATTTCTCTTTTGATTCTGTTCCTCGTCGTCATCATGATTATTCTTGATAAATGTTTTGTCACATGACTCATCAAGATGACTGTACGATGAAGTGTGCATTCTATAGCCCCAACTATCTTTCGAAGGACAACGAAAATTGATTTTGCATATCCTTAGGGAATTTCTTGTGTCACAATGTTCATTTAGGATGACTGGTACATTTTCAACACCAACATCATCTAGAGCCTCAATCTTTTCTACAGCAATATTACCTTATCCTGGGGCTTTTCTCCATCTCATCTTTTTCAGCACTGTTCTAGCATCGTCTTTCATTATTGGTGGTCCTTCAACATCTTCTTATGATGCGTTTCCCCTGTCTGTCACATTGAAAAAGGTCTTTAATGTACTCTCCACATCTACCTAATATTTTGTCTTTTTCCATAACAGTCGTACCATTTTTAGATTTTAAACAAGCAGTTGATGTACATGCCTTTTTCCTGCGGGCAATTTCTTCAATGTTTCTCTCTATAAACTTAGTTTGTGTGTGTCTTCTATTCCTTTGCATTTTCTTTCTAGTGAATCTCCCTTGACTTCATTGCACCACTTTCCTTATGTGTCTTTGTGTATTCTTTCTCTTTTCCCTTAACTTCCTCTGTGCATCAATCAAGCATAATTTTTTGTCATCCAGTTTTTCTTTGCTTTTCTTTCAACTCTAAAAAAATCGTCAAAAACTTCATTTATCGAGTTTCTCAAATTTGTCCATAGCTCCTTACTGTCATCAACGTCCTCCAGAGCACTGAATTTGTTTGTTTTGAACATATACATGAGGCTTGCCCAACAACACTAGCAAAATGTTTGGCAATTTTCAGAGTGCAAGGTTTAGTTTGATGTTATTTTTGGATTATTTTCTTCTTTTTGTTTCAGTTTATGTATTCCCACAGCAGGATTGTGGCCGGTGTTGTAGTCTGTGGATGGTAATGGTTTCGCTATCAGTACAGAATTTCTAAATCATTTTTCTTATCAGGATGTAATCATTTTGATTTCTTTTGTTGTCTCATCCTTGCCCATGTTCTTCTGTTCAGTTGCTTAAACATAGTGTTTCCCATTATGAACTCGTTTACTTGTGTGCCACTCAACAGTTTATCTCCTCTTTCATTCTGCATGGCAAAGCCATGAGGTCCAACTATGTCATCTACTTTCTCCTTCTCTCCCATCTTAGTATTAAAATCTCCCATTATTACTGTAATGTCGTGTGGTTCACAGTCAGCCTCAGCTGTCTCTAATTCTACACAGAAGATGTCAATTTCTTTCTCAGTACTTGCGGATGTTTGTTCATATACTTGGACGATGTTGATAACAAATGGCTTGCCTTCCAGTCAGACTAGTAAAACTCGGTCTGCTGATATAGCCAGTATCCTTTGATAGACATTGACTTGTCATTGTCCATGATGCCTATCCCTTTTTCATGTGTGTTTCCCCCAGAATATACAATTTTATGCTTGCCCGATGTTATACAGTTCTTTTTTTCAAAAAATCTGATCGCAGTAACTTGACGGTTTGGTGTCACATGTGCAGCCTACCATCCTCTAATGGACGAAAGTTCATTCAAGCTGATTTTCTTGTATCTGGCCATGATTTTATTGGGATGATACGATAACGGCTACTTTTGTTTTGAAAATGTCCATCAATTTCTGTACACAAACAGTCACACTTTCTCCTTTATCCCCAGTCCCCTATTGTCCACCTCATTGACTCCATACACCTTCACGTTTCAGAACCTATCATGTTCCTCATGGTTACTGACTGCTTGATTAGATCATCAGTGTACACAATCAGCTTTGTGTAGCCACATGTGTCAGTGCCCATCTTGACCAGGTCTTCTAGTGTCTACATGTGGTGCACTGGGCACACCAGGCATCTTCTTAGTGAAAGTGACAGGCCATCTTCATGTCTGGCGTTGTGCTGACTTGCTCCATGGTCTTTCACTGCTGTCATTCACCCAGCAGTTTAAGACAAAGATGCATCAAGTCATTATGCCCAACGCTCTGTGATCCTTGCTAAACGTGATTGCTAATTCTGCAACCAACATAAATTACACAATGACTTACTGGACTGGTACAAAAGACAGTTATTCCATGCTTCCTCACAGACTTCCACTTTGACACACAGCATTAACTATTCACTGCCTACCACGTTCAAAAGAACAATAGTGAGAAGAAGAAAAGTTTCATAAGTGAACGTGGGTTGTACAATTAGATACACATGGCCTACCATAACAAACACGTGGGTTGTACAATTAGATACACATGGCCTACCATAACAAACACGTGGGTTGTACAATTACATACACATGGCATACCATAACAAACACGTGGGTTGTACAATTAGATACACATGGCCTACCATAACAAACACGTGGGTTGTACAATTACATACACATGGCATACCATAACAAAAAACGGGTTGTACAATACATAACAATGGCCTACCAAAAACAAACACGTGGGTTGTACAATTAGATACACATGGCCTACCAAAACAAAAACAAAAATAAAATAAAAGTAACACTGAGTTGTACAATTAGATACACATGGCCTACCAAAACAAAAACAAAAATAAAATAAAGTAACACGTGGGTTGTACAATTAGATACACATGGCCTACCAAAACAAAAACAAAAATAAAATAAAAAAGTAACACGTGGGTTGTACAATTAGATACACATGGCCTACCAAAACAAAAACAAAATAAAAATAAAAAAGTAAACACGTGGGTTGTACAATAAGATACACGTGGCCTACCAAAACATAAAATTTGAAATGCAAAAGTAACAACGTAAATTACAGAATCAAGGCAGATATAGGGTGAAACACTGAATTGGATGACCAAAACAGTGATATTGCACGTGTACAAATCAGTTTACATATACTATAGTCTTATATCTATAACTATATATATTTTATGTATGTGTGTGTGTGGGTATGTATGTGTGTGTATGTACATGTATGTATGTATATGTAAGTGTGTGTATATATATGTATGTATCTATGCATGCATGTATGTATGTTGTGTATGTATGTATCTATCTCTGTCTGTCTGTCTGTCTGTCTGTCTATCTATCTACCAATGTATGTATGTATGTGTGTGTGTATGTATGTATATGATATATTATATATATGTATATATAAAATATATATATATATATATATATATATATTTATATATATATATATATATGTGTGTGTGTGTGTGTGTGTGTGGCATATGGATAGATAAATAGATACTTACAGATAGATAGCCAAGTATACACTGTTTTTACGAAACAAAATGTTCAAAAACCAGGCATGGCACCCTGAAACACCGGATTATACATTGTAACAACCAAAGTCTGTTTCTTTACGTCTTGTTATATTTTCAGTTTTGAGTAAGATGAAGTGGAACGTGTCATGTGAGATATTGAAGCGTGTTATAAAACAATTAATGGAAATAAGATACAGATAGCAAGCAATAATAAATATTTCCTGAAATGGTTTTATCGACATGACACTCACGAAACACTGAAACACTGTTGTAGAGATTTTGTCAAGTTGTTTCTGTAATCAAAGACTGTGTCATGTTCATTATTTATTTGCTACACAACCTTCAGCTACAGAAATAACATCGTGCATATATAACATTCTACTGATAAATTGCTGGACATTTCAGCGATGTAAGTCAGGCTACGCTTTTACTTCTGTGTGTGCGTGCATGCATGTGTGTGTGTATGTGTGTGTGTGTGTGTGTGTGTGTGTGTGTGTGGTGTATAGTGTGTTTGTGTGTGTGTGTATGTGTGTGAGTGTGTGTGTGTGCCGCGCGGTGTGTGTGTGAGTAAGTGTGTGTGTGTGTGTGTGATGTGTGTGAGTGTGTGTTTGTGTGTATGTGTGAGTGAGTGAGAGTTGTGTGAGTGATGAGTGAGTGTGTATGTGTGTGTGTGTGTGTGGTGTGTGTGTGTGAGTGTGAGGGTGTGAGAGAGTGTGCGTGTGTGAGAGAGAGAGAGAGAGAGAGTGTGTGTGTGTGTGAGAGAGTGTGTGTGTGTTGAGCGAGTGTGTGTGTGTTGTGTGTGAGTGTGAGGGTGTGAGAGAGAGTGTGTGTGTGTGAGAGAGAGAGTGTGTGTGTGTGAGAGACAGAGAGAATGTTGTGTGTGTGTGAGCGTGTGTGTGTGTGTGTGTGTGTGTGTGTGAATGTGAGGGTGTGAGAGAGAGTGTGTGTGTGCGGAGAGAGAGAGAGAGTGTGTGAAAAGGAGAGAGAGAGAGAGAGAGAGAGAGTGGTGTGTGTGGTGTGTGTGTGTGTGTGTGTGTGTGTGTGTCAGTGTGTATGTCAGAGCACTTCGCCATGTAAGGCATGTATCCTGGATACAGAACACCTGTGAGTATTTACAATCAATAAGACGGTGATACAACTGCACAGGGTCACGTTACGAGCTACCTTACTATAAATCGAGATTTTCAGTGAACAAACATTCTTGTTGCTGCTCACGCTATAACTGAGGAATGGTGAGGCTGAGCAGGGAAATAGTTTACATATTAAATGCGCTGAGAAGAAGAACACTCTGGAACTAAAACTAGCCACACTTAGAGATACTGTATAGTCAACATGTAGGGAAACCTATGGAGTAAAGCAGTCAAAAGTGGAAACACTTCCTCAAAAATACAGAAGTTAGTGTCAGATGGAGGCTATTAGAAGAAAAAAAGGTTTCTAAAAACAAAATCAAATAAAGACTGCTGCAGAAGTTGAAAAGCAAGGGCCAGAGAAACTATGGAAAAACCACAAAGTGAAATGCAGCGCCCTTAGAAAAGCACAATCAGGAAGGGGGAAAAGAAGCACAAAGAAGAAGATCCAAGATTGTTTTCTTCATAGACCACTTCTGGTTAACCAAATCCACACACTGACAGTGGACCAAGAAGCTCTGGAAGAACACCTCAGGAAAACATATCCCGACCTTCAGAGCAAGCCATCACTTGAAATTCAGGGCATGGTGCAGCCTGCAACGCCAGAGAAAATGTTAGAGAACAAGCAACCATCACTGCATAATTTAAAGACAAAAATGTTCAAAATGCTAGAGCCAAATAACCATTTGGGGAAGCCTATATATACAAGACTGAAAGTATGTCGGTTCCTCTTAAATCCCAACATATGGTGATGTAAATATTTTTTTTTAAATTTTGAATATTTTACCAGATAATCTGATTTTAAAAGTTTTTATACTACTTTTCATCATTTTAATTCAGCCGCTCAAGTCGGACATTTAATCTGTGAACTGTGTTTACATTTTGGCCTACTGTGTTCGCCCAACGCTACAGCTCCCAAACCTTTGTTGTTCTCTGGTTTCAAGTATTGTGAACTGACCAACCCACACACCAACCTGCAAACATCATCCTCTCCCGACTGGCTCGCAATTATGGACCCGTCCTTTATAAACAAATTGGACTGACACTTTTTAAACACAGCAAGTGCTACCTCGGTGGGGACGTTTACCAGCGCATACGTACACTGGGGCTGTGTCGTAAGTACCGCACTGCGCGATCCTGTCGTGCTGGACGTCTCCACCATCTTTGGCACAACCTGCCTCCTGCTGTACCAGTCTGACACCGCACTTCGTCTTCTGCTTCATCGTCTCCTCCACTGCCATCTTCGCCTTTGCCTTCTGTCCTGATGGTGCCACCTACACCTTCTGTCCTGATGGTGCCACCTTCACCTTCTGTCCCTCTGGTGCCACCTTCATCTTCTGTCCTGCCAGTGCTGCCCTCATCTTCTGTCCTGCTGGTGCCACCTTTGTCTTCTGTCCCGCTGGTGCCGCCTTTGTCTTCTGTCCCGCTGGTGCCGCCTTCATCTTCTGTCCCGCTGGTGCCCTTTGTCTTCTGTCCCGCTGGTGCTGCCTTCATCTTCTGTCCCACTGGTGCCACCTTCATCTTCTGTCCTGCTGGTGCCACCTTTGTCTTCTGTCCCATCGGTGCTGCCTTCATCTCCACCTCGGCCACCGCCATGTGACTCTAACAAACTAAAAATATGCCTTTTTAACGCTCAGTCAACATGCAAAGATGGCAAAGCGGATGTCATTGCTGACTCCATCGCAGATGAGCATGTTGACATTGCTTTTATCGCCGAAACATGGCTTAACCCCCTTGGTCATGAACCTATACATGCGAGTCTCACTCCGAGTGGTTACAGGCTTGCTTCTTTCCATCGCTCATCCCGTCGTGGCGGTATCGCCATCCTCTACAACGACTCACTCCATTTAGCCTATCTTTCTCGCAGTCTCTGCCTTTCCCCCATCCTTCTTTTGAGCACGTTGAAGTATCCTTCCAATCCACCCCTCCCCCATCACCTTCTCCTGTGTCTATCGACCTCCACCTAGCTCTGCCAACAAGCTCACCACATCCACCTTTCTCTCTGACTTTGACCTTTACTTGACTACTACTGCCTCTTACCTGGAAATCTCATCATTCTAGGTGACATCAATGTCCACTATGACAACACTCACCGTTATGACACAAGACATATCATCAACTCACTGTCCAATCACAATATGACTCAACACATTTCTGAACCAACCCATCAAAAAGGTCACACTCTTGACTGGATCATTTCTCGTGATTACCACAATTCAGCTATTGACAACTGCTTAGTTCTTTCTACCCGTCTAACTTCAGCCCTTCCATCTGACCACTCTGCAATTCTCTGTTCTCTTGACATTTCTCCTCCTTCCTGTACCACGTGCACAGTGACTCAACGCAATCTCAAATCTATCAACCTCTCCACTTTTTCATCTGATGCCTCCCGTCTCCACTCTGAAAAGTCACATAACCTTGCCGATGAATTCTACACTACTCTTCACCATCTTCTGGACACTCAATGCTCCAGCCACAACCCGTCTTTTACCTGACCACCCCCCCTACCCCCTGGCTCACTCATGAGATTGCCTGTGCAAAACATGCCCGCCACAGAGCAGAGCGCCGCTGGCGCAAATCCAAACTCACTGTACATAGGCAACTTTTCCAAGCCTCTAAAACAAAAGTATCCACCCTCATTGCATCTGCAAAAACAAGCTATTTCCAAACCAAAATCCTGAATGCCTCTTCTTCAAAGGAACCCTTTACAACCATGAATCATCTCCTTGGCACACGAAAAGATTTACCTCTCCCAACAAAACACGCAAATGAAGAACACCCATCTGTATTCTCCAAGTATTTCACCACCAAAATACAAACTCTTCGTGACAAGCTTGACAGGACACCCTGTCAACCATTCCCACCTGACCCTTCCTTCTCTGGCACACCTCTTACTACTTTTACCTCAGTCTCACAAAAAGAAATTCTCAACATAATCAGATCCATGTCGTTCAAAACCTGCGAACTGGATCCTCTTCCAGGTTCTCTCTACTCCGACTATCTCCCTACTCTCCTCCCATTCATCACTGACAACATCAACACTTCTCTTCAAACTGGAACTGTCCCAGATTCTTTCAAGTCTGCTATTGTTCACCCTCTCCTCAAGAAATACAATTTAGACCCAAATGAACTGAAAAAATTACCGGCCTATCTCTAATCTATCTTTCTTGTCAAAACTCCTTGAAAAAGTTGTCCTCAACCAGCTGAACTCTCACCTGTCTGCCAACAATCTCCTCAATCCTTTCCAGTCAGCCTACCGCCAGTGCCATAGCACTGAAACTGCCCTACTACACATTCTCAACATTCTCCTCCTTGCAACTGATACTGGCAAAGTCTCTCTCCTCACACTCCTTGATCTGTCTGCAGCCTCTGATACCATTGATTATGGTATTCTCCTTTCCAGACTCCATCATACTTTTGGCACCTCTGACACTGCTCTCTCCTGGTTCACTTTATATCTATCAGACAGAAAACAAACTGTTCTCATCAATGGCACTTACTCTCAACCTGCATACCTGACCTGTGGTGTTCCACAAGGATCTGTCCTTGGCCCTGTTCTTTTCACTCTTTACACCTCCCCCCTGTCCACCATCATCAACTCCCACTCTATAAAACACCGCTTCTATGCAGATGACACCCAGCTTCAAGACAGTGACTCACCTGACAATATACAGCGCCTCTTGACTCGCACCACTGAGTGTTACTCGGACATCAAGAGCTGAATGACATAAAATAAACTTCAGCTTAACGACAAGACAGAAGCTATCCTCATTGGCACCCGTCAGAAACTTTTCAACTGCCTCCTCTTTCTCTCCCATTATGTAACACATCAGTCCCAATTTCTGATTCAGTTAAAAACCTTGGTGTCTGCCTTGACTCTACCCTCTCCATGAACAACTTTGTTTCTCAAACTGCGAGATCTTGCTACTATCACCTCCATCGTATAAGCCTGATCAGGAAGTATCTCTCTGTGGAAACAACTGCAAAACTCGTTCTCTCCTTCATAATGTCTCGCATGACTATTGCAATTCACTCCTGTCTGGTCTTCCTGCCTCCACCATTCACATCCTACAGCGCATTCAAAACAATGCTACACGCCTTGTACTCAAAAAGAAAAAAGCTGACCACATATCTCCTCTCCTGGCACAACTTCACTGCCTCCCTGTATCAAAGCGCATACAATACAAACTAGACACCATGTGCTACAAAAGCCTCAATAACGCAGCCTCCGATTACCTGTCAAGCCTACTTGAGATCTATGTTACCTCACGTACCCTCCGCTCTGCCTCCGATCCTCTGACTTTTCGCTTTCCACGCACTAAGCTCAATACCTATGGTCCACGAGCCTTCTCTGTTTCTGGTCCACTCTCCAGGAACAAACTTCCTCTCTCTGTCCGTCACAACTTATTTTTCTCTGCTTCAAGTCCGCTCTCAAAACTCACCTTTTCTCCTCTGCATAAAATCCTGACCTCACTCAATCCCCTCTGCAGCCTGTCTCCACTCGGAGAGGAATCACATTGTAATATATAATTGTATATAATATGCTCTCTATAATTTTCCGTTGCATTTATTCTTTCTCCCCATTTATAGCCATGTGTGTGTGTGTGTGTGTGTGGGGGGGGTGTGTGTGTGTGTGTGTGTGTGTGTGTGTGTGTGTGTGTGTGTGTGTGTGTGTGTGTGTGGGCGTCTGTGTGCGTGCGTGCGTGTGTGCCTGTTCCAGCACTTAGATTTGATTTTATCAAGATTTTGCGCTATATAAATATTGTAATTATTATTATTATTATTAATTATTATTATATTATTATATAATTACTACACAGGAACTTGAGGCCATATGGCTTTCCGACAAATGTTTTCATCATAGAAGTTGTAACAAAGGGGTTGACAGGCATATCAGCCTATGACCTCATAAAGCAGCACGTGATGTGTAGGAAAGGAGAAGACCAGGGCCATAAAGACAATGGCAGAGGCAGATGAACAGTGTTCCAGATGGATCCAATTGAGGAGGAACAAAAATGAGCTTCACTTGGCTTAAAGTTCCCCGATATGGTGCCATTGTCTGATAGTTAATTTGTTCAGAATTCCGTCATGGGGGTGACTTGACCTTGAGACGTCTGACCACCTTGGATGCCAGGGTTCAATTCCAGGTGGAGGACAAATTTCTAACAAAAAATTATGGCGACAGCAGAGAGTTATCCAAGAGTCATGACCTAGATGTGGCCTGGTCCTCTTAGAGTGTAAGGACTTTAGGGTCAAAATACTTGTTAGACAGGACTTTACTCTGAAGACCTGCTGTCCAGCTCTCCCTACAGCTTGCTACTGTGGTAGCACATAATCCACTGTAATCTGTACAAGCAGATAATCCACTATAATGTGCACAAGCAGATAATCCGCTGTAATCTGTACAAATAGATAACTCAATGTAATCTGTACAAGTAGATAATCCACTGTAATCTGTACAAGTAGATAATCCACTGTAATCTGTACAAGTAGATAATCCACTGTAATCTGTACAAGTAGATAAATCAATGTAATCTGTACAAGCAGATAATCCGCTGTAATCTGTACAAATAGATAACTCAATGTAATCTGTACAAGTAGATAAATCAATGTAATCTGTACAAGCAGATAATCCACTGTAATCTGTACAAGCAGATAATCCACTGTAATCTGTACAAGCACATAATCCACTGTAATCTGCACAAGCAGATAATCCACTGTAATCTGTACAAGCACATAATCCACTGTAATCTGTACAAGTAGATATATCAATGTAATCTGTACAAGTAGATAATCCACTGTAATCTGTACAAGCATATGATCCACCGTAATGTGTACAAGCAGATAATCCGCTGTAATATGTACAGGCAGATAATTCATTGTAATCTGTACAAGCACATAATCCACCGTAATGTGTACAAGCACATAATCCACTGTACTATGTACAAGCAGATAATCCACTGTAACTTGTACAAGCAGATAATCCACTGTAATCTGTACAAGCAGATAATCCACTCTGATCTGTACAAGCAGATAATCCACTGTAATCTGTACAACTAGATCATCATCATCATCATCAGCTGCCTTGCCGCATGGTGTTGGCGATCATGGACTTCCATCTGTCTCTATCTCTTGTTGCCTCAAGCATCTCTTCCACCCTCCTTGTCTTCAGCCACTCTGCAAGTCCGTCTAGTATCTTCTCCCTGGGTATACCTTGTGCTCTCTTTCCCTCCAGCTTTCCCGTTGTGATCAGGTGCTCTAATATCCCTTTCCTCATAAAATGGCCTATAAATGTTGCCTGTCTTTTCCTAAATTTCCTTATGAATGATCTACTTGTGTCTGCCTCCATCAAGACTGTCTTGTTTGTTTTCTTTGCTGTGCATGGAACTCTCAATATTCTTCTTAGAAACCACATCTCGGCTGCCTCAATCTTGTTCTGGTTTTGCTTGTTGACTGTCCATGCCTCGCAACCGTATAACAGTATTGGTTCTATATGATATTCAAGAACTCTCTTCCTGATGTAAACTAATAAGCATTTGTTGGTAAGAATGCTTTTCATCTTCTTGAATGCTGTTTTGGTTTGGCCAATTCTGCTGGCTATTTCTGATGTGCATCTGCCGTCTGGTGAAATGATCGTTCCCAGGTATTCAAACTTATTCACCTGTCTCAAGGTTATGCCGTTTACTGTTATTTTGCATGAGGGGATTTCATGTTTTTTACTGATCACCATGACTTCAGTCTTCTTTCTGTTTAGTTCCAATCACTTACCTTTGCTGTCTATTTCTAGTATATTCACAAAGTTTTGTAGGTCCCTTTCATTCTCCGCAATCAGAACGGTGTATCTGCGGATCGAATGTTGTTTATCATTTTTTCCTCCAACCTATAATCCAGGGTCTTCTTCTGGGTTTCTCATGATGTTTTCGCTGTAAAGTGAAAACAGATCTGGTGACAAAACACAACCCTGTCTAACTCCTCTTTTGATGTTTTCGAAAGAGCCTATATATGGTTTTCTATTCTCATTGCAGCTGTTTATTCCCAATACGTATTTCTGATTATTCGTAGATTGTTTCCATCGATACTGAGTCTTTGTAGTTGGTTGATCAATTCTTCAAGTCACCCGATTGAAAGCCTTGGTATAATCAACTCGATTAACCTCTCTATGATAGTTCTTAGGATGTATATGGCATTAATAGCTCCTTTCCCCTTCCACAAATCCACACTGTTCATCTGATATTTCTCTTTTGATTCTATTCCCTGTCCTCAACATGATTATTCTTAATAGTATTTTTGTTACATGACTCATCAAACTGATTGTGCGATGGAGTTCGCATTCTATAACCCTGTCTTCTTTGGAAGTGCAATCAAAATTGATTTTGACATATCGTTGGGGATTTTTCCAGTGTCATAAATTTCATTTAGGAGGACTGTTATTATTTCAATACCAAATTCCTCCAGGGCTTCAATCATCTCTGTAGTAATATTGTCTGGTCCTGGTTTCATCTTTTTCAGTGCTGTTCTAACTTCATCTTTCATTATGGATGGTCCTTCAGAGTTCTTTCTTATAATGTGTTCTTCGTTTCTGTCATCTTCAAAAAGGTCTTTGATGTACTCTCCCAATCTGTCTAACATTTTGTCTTTTTCCATGATAAGCGTACCATCTTTCGATTTTAAGCAACCAGTTGATGTGCATGTATTTTTCCTGTGGACAATTTCTTCAGTTCGTCTGTACATACCCTGAGGATCCGTTTTGTGTCAGTCTTCTGTTTCTTTGCATTTTGTTTTCAGCCAAGCTTCCTTAGCTTCATTGCACCTATTCTTGATTCTTTGTTTATCTTCCTGTATATCTCCTCGTTTCTTTTTATCTCCTCGTTTCTTTTTGCCTTCCTCCGTTCCTCCATCAAGCCTGAAATTTCTTTTGTCATCCAGTTCTTTTTTGCTTTCCTATCTACTTCAGGGATTTCTTCACAAGCTTCTTTTATCGAATTTCTCAACTTTGTCCATTGTTCCTCACTGTCACCAGCGTCTTCCAGAGCACAGAATTTGTTTTGAACATGTACATTAACTTTTTTTACGTATCACGTCATCTGTCTTTAAGAGTCCAAGATTTAGTTTGATGTTGCTTTTGGTCTGTTTCCTTTTCCTTAATTTCAGCCTAAATCTTCCCACTACAGGATTGTGGTCACTGTTGCAGTCTGCACCTAGTAGCGTGTTTGCTGACAGTAAAGAATTTGTGAATATTTTATTAATCAGGATGTAGTCAATCTGATTTTTTATATTATGTCATGGACTCATCCAAGTCTATTTTCTTCTATTAGGCTGCTCAAACCAGGTGTTTCCTACTTTGAACTCATTCATCTGTGCCATTCTACAAGTTTCCCTCCTCTTTCATTTTGTGTACCAAGGCCATGAGGTCAAGTATATCCTTCACCTATCCTGTCCAATTTAGCATTAAAATCTCCCATTATGAATGTAACTTCTTGTGATTTACATTGAGCCTTGGCCATCTCTAATACTTCGTAGAAGTTGTCGATGTGTTCCTGAGTACTTGATGATGTTGGTGCATACACCTGAATGATGTTGATATCAAATGGTTTGCCTCCCAATTTGACCAGCAAAACTCTGTCAGACACAGCCCAGTATCCCTAAACTGCTTTTGATTTGTCACTGTCTATTACGATGCTTACTCCTCTTTCATGTGAGTTTCCACCAGAGTACATTACTGTATACTGTCCTGATGTTATCATACCTGCCCCCTTCCATCTCACTTCCCCTAGTCCTAAAATACTAATGTTAAGCCTTTCCATCTCCATTTTGATATTGTCTAATTTACTTTTTTGCATCTATGTTCTGATGTTCCATGTTGCGATTTTGGTATTTTTGAGTTTGAGTTTGGGTTTGGTCGCAGTAGCTTGGTGATGATCTGGTGTCACCTGTGCCGCATGACGGTCCCTACAGGACGAATATTTACGTCGTTATCTTAATTTTTCTTCGTTTGTCTGTCCATAATTTTTCTTGGGAGAATACGATGGTGGTTTCCCGTTGCCTTCCATCGGATTTTTTTTGTGATCTCTCTGCTAGCCTTTGTCGTTCCAACGACAATCTACAAGGCAGTAGGGTGATTTTTTTCAGGGTTACCTTCCTTAGCCTTATTCTGTCCCAAGATGTCCACAAGGCAGTGGAGCTATTTACACATAGCTTGGGGATCTGTTCTTAAGCACCAGGGCATATCCACACGCCAGTGGGCCTGCGTGCCGCACGTCTGGGGGCCAGACCTCTCCGATTCTCGAGATTTAGCCTGAGTCCGTGAGGTGCTCAGTTACCGCATGTCGCCACGACGAGGCATACAAGCAGATAGTTCACTGTAATCTGTACAAGTAGATAAATCAATGTAATCTGCACAAGTAGATAAATAAATGTAATCTGCACAAGCAGATAATCACTGTAATCTGCACGTAGATATCATTATAGTAGATAAATCAATGTAATCTGCACAAGTAGATAATCAATGTAATCTGACAAGTAGATAATCATGTAATCTGTCAAGTCAATAATCCACTGTAATCTGTACAAGTAGATAATCCACTGTAATCTGCACAAGCAGATAATCCACTGTAATCTGTACAAGTAGATAAATCATGTAATCTGCACAAGTAGAAAATCATGTAATTGACAAGAATAATCCACTGTAATCTGTACAAGTAGATAATCCATGTAATCTGTACAAGTAGATAATCCACTGTAATCTGTACAAGAGATAATCATGTAATCTGTAAAGTAGTAACCCTGTATCTGTAAGCAGATAATCCACTGTAATCTGTCAAGTACAAATCCACTGTAATCTGTACAGGCAGATAACCCACTGTAATCTGTGCAAGTACAGAATCCACTGTATCTGTAGCAATAACCACTGTAATCTGAGTACGAATCTGTATATGTTCCTTAAGTTAAAAAGTATAAATCATGTTGAACTGAAATCCTTCCTTCACAAGCCGGGACTCATCAGACCATCAGTCGTCTTCACCAAGAGACGTCGTGAAAGGAACAGCCATAGATCCACCTTGAAACACACAACACAGGTTGTTTTCAGTCCAACACATATCCGAACTGCCTCACAAATGAAACAATGCAATCTTCTGTATCAATGACCATCAAGGTTTGCGGCTTTCCCTAACAACGTGGAGCCAGGTGGAGAGAAATGACAGAGAAGTGAAGAATGAAACAGAGAGAAGAAGTCGATCAGAGAATGGAGATGAGGGAAAGAAGGCAGATTTCTGGTCTCCCAAACGTTGTACTGATATAGTTATATATTGCTTTGTGCCATTTAGGCAGAAGCATTTTCCTGATAGATTTCATAATGCACAAGTACATTATACAGAAGCCACATGGTGATGCAGCAATGGCTAAATGAAATCTATTTCGTTCTCAGTTCATGACAACTGGACGTTATTACCTTTTTAAATACTTGATGTTCAGCTTAAAGAGTATGGGAGAGGTATTACTGAATTCAAACATGTTATTTCATCAAAGAAGTTATGAAATGATCACTACTGTTTACACATACAGGGCAGTGTCAGTGCTTTTTCCATGAAACAATTAGATAGAAAGAAAACCAGCAAATTATACTGAACTAGAAACAGACTGAGACACTCTTAATGCTGTAAATCAGTGTATGTATGTATGTATGTATGTATGTATGTATGTATGTATGTATGTGTGTGTGTGTGTGTGTGTGGTGTGTGTGTGTGTGTGTGCATGTGTGCGTGCGTGTGTGTGTGTGTGTGTGTGTGTGTGTGTGTGCACGCGCGTGTGTGTGTGTGTGTTTGTGTGTGTTGTGCGTGTGAGCGCGTATGTCTTTAAGTGTGCGTGTATGTGTATGCATGTTAGTGTGTTTATAGATCTATATCAATATCTATATATCTATATCTATCAGCACAAGAAATCAGTTTGTTTCCATCCTGATAAATGAAAGATTTTAAAAATTCTTCACTGATAACAAAACCATTTTCTGGCACAGACTGCTACAGTGACCACAAATCTGTAATAACAAGATTAAGGATGAAACTAAAAAGAACAAAACAAACCAAAAGTAACATCAAACTAAATCTTTGACTCTTAAAGACAGATGAATCTATTTGTTCAAAATTTAGTGTATATGTTCAAAACAAATTCAGTGCCCTGGGGGATGTTAGAAAAAGTGAGGAACATTAGACAAAGTTAAGAAACTCGATAAATGAAGCTTCTGAAGAAATCCTCAGAGTTGAAAGAAAAACAGAAAGGACTGGGTGGCAAAAGAAATTTTACGTTTGATTGAAGAGCAGAGGATGGCAAAAGGAAAAGCGAGGGAATACAAAATGACACACAATGAAATCAGGAATAGGTGCAATAAAGGCAAGAAATCTTGGCTGGAGACAAAGTGCAAAGATATAGAAGACTGATAGAAAACAGATCCTTAGTGTACATACAGAAAAGCTAAAATCTTAAGATGGTAAGATTGTCATGGAAAAAGACAAAATATCATACAGATGAGTCGACTACATAAAAGAACTTTTCGACGATAACAGAAAGGAAGTACACATCATAAGAAAGAACGTTGGACTATCCATAATGAACGATGAAGTTAGACCAGCGTTGGGACAGATAAAATAGGGAAAAGCCCCAGGACCAGAGAATATTACTACAGAAACGATTAAGACTCAAGATGAATTCGTTAATGAGAACAAACAGCAGCAATGAGAATAGAAAACGATATTAGCTCTTTCCAAAACTTCGAAAGAGGGGTCAGGCAAGGTTGTGTTCTGTCACCAGATTTATTTTCACTTTACAGCGAAACCATCATGAAAGACCTAGAAGAATGTCCTGGGATAAGGTTGGAGCAAAAATGGTAAATGACATTCATTATGCAGAACATAGAAAAGACATACGCACTTTGTGAATATATTAGAAATAGAAAGTAAAAACACATGGGCTGGAGCTGATCACCAAAAAGACTGAAGTCATGGTAATCAGTTAAAAAAAAACCATGAAATCCCTCATACAAAACAACAGCAAATAGCACAGTTTTGAGACAGGTTGATAAGTTTAAATATCTCAGAATGCTCATCTCACCACATGGCAGATGCACATCAGAAACAGCAAGCAGAATCAGCCAAGCCAAAACAGCATTCAAGAAGATGAAACGTGTTCTTACCAACAAAAACAACTGGATGACAAAAGAAATTTTAGGCTTGATGGAGGAACGGAGGAAAGCAAGGAGAAACGAGGAGATATACAGGAAGATAAACAAAGAAAATCAGGAATAGGTGCAATGAAGCTAAGGAAGCTTGGCTGAAAACAAAATGCAAAGAAATAGAAGACTGACACAAAACGGATCCTCAGGGTATGTACAGACGAATTGAAGAAATTGTCCACAGGAAAAATACATGCACATCAACTGGTTGTTTAAAATCGAAAAAAGACAAAATGTTAGACATATTGGTAGAGTACATTAAAGACCTTTTTGAAGATGACAGAAACGAAGAACACATTATAAGAAAGAATTTTGAAGGACCATATAATGAAAGATGAAGTTTGAACAGCACTGAAAAAGATGAAACCAGGAAAAGTCCCAAAACCAGACAACATTACTACAGAGAAGATTGAAGCCCTGGAGGAATTTGGTACTGAAAAATAACAGTCCTCCTAAATGAGATTTACAACACTGGAAAAATCCCCAAAGATATGTCAAAATCAATTTTCATTGCACTTCGAAAAAGCCAGGGGCTATAGAATGCGAACTCCATCGCACAATCGGTTTGATAAGTCATGTAACAAAAATCCTATTAAGAATCATTATGATGAGGACAAGGAATAGAATCAAAAGAGAAATATCAGATGAACAGTGTTGATTTGTGGAAGGGAAAGGAGCTATTAATGCCGTATACATCCTAAGAACTACCATAGAGAGGTCAATCGAGATGAATAAGGATTTATATTTATGCTTTGTTGATTATACCAAGGCTTTTGATCAGGTAAGACTTGAAGAATTGATCAACCAACTACAAAGACTCAATACTGATGGAAAAGATCTACGAATAATCAGAAATACGTATTGGGAACAAACAGCTGCAATGAGAATAGAAAACGATATAAGCTCTTTCCAAAATATCAGAAGAGGAGTTAGACAGGGTTGTGTTTTGTCACCAGATCTGTTTTCACTTTACAGCGAAAACATCACGAGAAACCTGGAAGAAGACCCTAGATTAAAGGTTTTAGGAAAACATGATCAACAACATTCGATACGCAGATGACAACGTGCTAATTGTAGAAAATGAAAGGGACCTACAAAACCTTGTGAATATACTAGAAATAGAAAGCAAAGATAAGGGGTTGGAACTAAACAGCAAGAAGACTGGAGATCAGTAAACAGCATGAAATCCCCTCATGCAAAATAACAGCAAACAGCACAACCTTGACACATGTTGATAAGTTTAAATATCGGAATGATCATTTCACCAGACGGCAGGTGCACATCAGAAATAGCCAGCAGAATTGGCCAAGCCAAAACAGCATTCAAGAAGATGAAAAGCATTATTACCAACAACATTTTAATGCCTATCAATTAGCATCAGGAAGAGAGTTATTGAATACTATCTAGAACCAATACTGTTTTACGGTTATGAAGTGTGCACAGTCAACAAGCAAAGCAGAACAGGACTGAGGAAGCCGAGATGTGGTTTCTAAGAAGAATGTTGAGAGTTCCATGGACAGCATAGAAAACAAAGAGACAGTCTTGATGGAGGCAGAAACAAGTAGATCATTCATAAGGAAGATTAGAAAAAGACAGGCAACATTTATATGTCATTTTTTGAGGAAAGGGGAATTGGAGCACCTGGTCACAACAGGAAAGCTGGAGGGAAAGATAGCACCAGGTAGACCCAGGGAGAAGATATAGGATGGACTTGCAGAGTAGCTGAAGACAGAGAGGATGGAAGAGATGCTTGCAGCAACAAGGGATAGAAACAGATGGAAGGCTATGATCGCCAACACCATGTGGCAAGGCTCCTCATGATGATGATGATGACCAACAAAAGCCTATCAGTTAATATTAGGAAGACAGGTCTTGAGTTTTATATAGAACTGATACTGTTGTACTGTTTTGAGGCGTGGACAGGCAACACGCAAGATCAGAATAGAATTGAGGCAACTGAAATGTGGTTTCTAAGAAAGACGCTGAGAGTTCCACAGACAGCAAAGAAAACAAACGAGACATTCTTCAAGGGGGCATACACAAGATCATTAATAAAGAAGATTAGAAAAAGACAACAACATTTATAGGACATTTTTATGAAGAAAGGGAAGTGGTCACAACAGGAAAGCTGGAGGGAAAGAGAAGACCAGGTAGACCCAGAGAGAAAATATTGGACGAACTTGCAGGATGGCTGAGGACAGAGAGAATGGAAGATGTACTTCAAGTGACAAGGGATAGATTCGTATGGAGGGTCATGATCGCCAACGCCATGCAGCAGGGCACATGATGATGATGGGTTTGCTGGAACGCTGGCAGTCACTTTGGTTCAGATTATGACTTTTACGGAATAGTCTGGTCATATTTGGACATAAAATGGCCGAACCTTGAACAAATTTATTTAAAATTAATTCCTTGTTTTTTGCACACTACACACACTGCCCTTTCACATATCCAAAGTGTAGAAAAATATATTGTCGGAAAATATATTTTTTGCGAGGCCAAATATAGGAGGTGTAGAAGTCAAATAGCAGAAGAGCTGACAGTCAGGAACAGTCACTCTTTAAGCATGAAATGCCCAGTCAGCTTGTTATTTATTCCAAAAGTATAAACGTTTTGCTTCCTTATAGTCCAGTGCATACTTCCACTGAATTTCCTATGTGAGCTGTCAACAGATATCATTTAAGCAACAAAAGTGATGGCAAATTAACTAAGAATTTGCATACGAATAGGCGTAGTACTAATGAGGCACAAAATAAAGTGCTGTAATATTATATGGACGAAAAAGTTCACGTTTTCAGAACATTAAACATTTTTCTTCAGTGGTAACCAGGCATTCACAAGGTAGGTCTGAAACTATAACAAAAATAACACATCAAAAACAAACAAACAAACAAACAAACAAACAAACAACAAACAAACAAAACCCACACGATTTCAGTCGCTCAGTACTGTTCCTCACTGTACACCTCCACATAACTGACTTCTTCAGTCTTGAACGCTCAGTGAGTTCATGCAGCTTTCACCACGGCATTCTCTACATCCCACAGTGCAGACCAGTCCGTGTCGTCGACAGGAACACCTCACAGATGCACAGTCTGTCTTGCAATTGTATTTCACCACGTGAAGATCTTCGGGTGCAGCTGCAACATCTGTGCACACAGGAACCATGATGTCGTCGTTTATATCCCAGCCCCACTCTGTTGGACTCAGTGGCACCGACCTCTCATCCTGGAGTCTGATCCATACTTGAATCTGGAAGTAAGTTCGCAACGAATGGAATTTAGCAGCTGCCGCATATGGTGGCAATCGTTTTGGCTCAATGGCTGATGTGGAAGCGGACAACTGACGGAGATATTTGATGTAACGGAGGGTGTTCAGTTTGTCGTCCTCTTTCCTTCCATACAACACCACTAGAGCCTTTTCGCCTGCTTCAATGATCGCGTCTTGTGACTGTGACTCTCGTGCAAAAGCTTCTGCTTCTTGGAGAAGAAAGGAAGATCCCTTCAGTTTCTCAACTGGAGCTTTCTTTCCTATGGAGAACAAACTACTGGTCGTATCATAGCCCCCAAAGGTATGGCTGAAGAGAATGTTACTGCAGACAGATTGACCCAATTCTGTGTGGACTTGCTTTATGTCCCAGACTCTAGTTCCTGACACAAAATACACATCAAAGCTCTGTTCTTGGAAGTGATACAGAAGCAGCACAAGTAAGTCTGTGTCCCGTCCCACAAGACCAGTTGATCTTTCTTTGGCCTTGGCGAGGGCTGTACCAACAATGAGACAGTCAGCATCTCCGTCAGCATGCTGCACTCCAATGCCATTTTCCATCAGTGCATTGCTGAGCTTGTAAATTAAGCGTTGTTTGTTGTTGATATTAGCCAGGAAGCTTTTGTGTCACACACCAGCATGTCTCCATCAAAATCAACATCACAGGCAATTTTACACTCACTCTTTCTTCGCAGATGAGTTGTGTCCTTAATGGAAGGACCGCTGGCATACCCATCGAAAACAATAATTGCCTGTTTGCCAAAGTTCCTGATGACAAATTCCACGCAGCTTTGAACAACCTGGTTGTATGCTGTACCTCTGCTCCAAGCCAAACGATGCAGAAGATGGCCACCATCAAGGACAAAGAAGACGTCTTCTGGTAGCTTGCTGTTGTGCTGGCTGGTGACTGACTATAGATAGTCAGCCAACACGTGCTTCTTTGCAGGTCTTAGAAGTCCAGACGTGTCAAACGATGATGTTGGTATGTTTGTCAGTTCAAAATCAAAGACTGATTGGAGTGTTTCAGGATTGATCTGTGCAATTTTCACAAGTCGCTGGAACAGCAAAGTCGAATCCACGCTGATTGTCTCTCTCTCCTTTGTCGTAATGGACATGTTAGCTAGGGTAATAGCTTGATCTCGTTGTTGTTTAGTTTTACCTCAGAAACTGTTGATGCTGTCATGCTGTCAAGGATGGTCTTCCCCAGTTCTTTGGCTGTGTCCACGTTTACATCTTCTGTAGCATTTCGTCTACTTGACAGGCTTCGCAGACTTCCACACATGTTGAATGGATTTCGCTTCTGGAAGAAGCCAAAGAGTGTTTTTGTGTCCTTGTAATCTTGATTTTGCCTTGATCTGCTGGAGTCTTTGTGCTGTTCACTTGTTGTAAAGGACACGTTGGTGACAAGCTGCATTGACGCACTGACTTCAGCACATGCAGGCATACTTAGCAACCACATTAGGCCTTCTTTCTCTCCCATTCCCGAACCCCTGGTGAGGACTCCAGTCATTTTCAGGCTGCGCATTAGTACTTGCTCTATTACAAGATCTGTTGACAGGCCAGCCCAGTAACGGTCACTCCGTCTGACACTGTGATGACTCTCCAAGAATCGTTGATACAAATGAAGATGGGTCTCTTCCAGCATCATCATCTGTTGCAGGTATAATCTGGCAGATTTTAGGTAGTGGTTGTGGCCTGACGCAGCAAGACACATTGCAAGTGAAGAAGAAAGTTCCCTTCATTTCAGCCTTGATTGAGCGACGAAGAATTGCAATCATGTCCATGCACATGAGCCAATACCAAACTTCTGCAACTGGACAGCCGATCTTTGTATGCTGCTAGCTTAACTGAAATTCTTAACAAAGCTTCAAGAATATTTTCCCCTGGGATAACGCTCTCTTCAAGTTCAACATTTTTTTTCAAGAAACCTGCCACTGTATCAAGATCGGCATCTCCAGTGGTGGTATGTACTTCAGTGAAGGCGTCAACTGGCAGGACGTCTGACTCTGGATCATTGGCTGATTTTTCCTCAGAAGAAGCATTGTCACCAGGCTGTTCTGCTGATTCTTCCTGTTTGTCTTCTTCAGCATCATGGTGGACTAAAATCGATGGCAGTTGAAAGGCATCAGCAGTAAGCATGGCATTGAATGCAGCATCCACAAGTAGATGACCACGAACTGCACGGTCATATGCCTTGCCATTTAACATGTGGACAACTGAGTTTGGAGCAAAAACCAACTCCAGTGCCTCTTGAAGACCAGAACAGGCCATCAGGTATCCAATGCTTTCTAGAAAACTCACCTGCAAATGGAACGTTCCCAGTCGAAGAACAACAGACTGTCGTTCACAACCAGCCTTCTGACTGGAGACAATCAGCTGAGCTTTCTGGTACAATGGCTGGTCAAAAGTGAGCACTGGTGTGACATTGTACTTCTTCGCCTGGCGTGTCACAAATCTCAAAGTGGAGTAGATGCAAGACAGGTCATCAGGATTCAGGTCGATCATGGGCATAAAGCACACTTGAGATATCCCTGCATGACCACCACTATGTAGAGCTTGCATCATGCCCTTCCAAGCAGGTCGAGGGGACTTCAGTGGCCAAGAGATGTCCCAAAGTGTTTCGTAGTGGCTGGTTGGATCTTTTAAATATATCTCTGACAGCTCTCTGAAGATCAATGCTGAGGAATTCTTCCAATCAGAACTGTAAAAGTAGATTCCAATCTGTTCAGCAGCAACGATGTCTTCCATCTTGATGTCTCTCCTGGGGATCTTCTTTTTCTCCTTTTTCTCTGGTGTCACGCCAGCTATAATGCCCATACTATGAAAGGTGTTCAGACATTCAGGGTGTCACGACAGCTATAATGCCCATACTATGAAAGGTGTTCACACCATTCAGGGTGTCACGCCAGCTATAATGCTCATACTATGAAAGGTGTTCACACCATTCAGGGTGTCACGCCAGCTATAATGCCCATACTATGAAAGGTGTTCACACCGTTCAGGGTGTCACGCCAGCTATAATGCCCATACTATGAAAGGTGTTCAGGGTGTCACATCAGCTATAATGCCCAAACTATGAAAGGTGTTCAGGGTGTCACGCCAGCTATAATGCCCATACTATGAAAGGTGTTCAGGGTGTCACGCCAGCTATACTGCCCATACTATGAAAGGTGTTCAGGGTGTCACACCAGCTATAATGCCCATACTATGAAAGGTGTTCAGGGTGTCACGCCAGCTATAATGCCCATACTATGAAAGGTGTTCAGGGTGTCACGCCAGCTATAATGCCCAAACTATGAAAGGTGTTCACACCATTAGGGTGTCACGACAGCTATAATGCCCATACTATGAAAGGTGTTCACACCATTAGGGTGTCACGACAGCTATAATGCCCATACTATGAAAGGTGTTCACACCATTATGGTGTCACGACAGCTATAATGCCCATACTATGAAAGGTGTTCAGACAATTCAGGGTAACACTGTTATGGTCGACATTATCAGTTATAAAGTGGACGGTGTCATCTTTTGATACTGGAGGCAGTTCTATGCCTTGCTGTTCTGCTGCATTCATTTCAAACACAAACTGAAGTAATATATCAGTATTTGAATAGCCTCTTTCGCCCTTCCTGCATCACTTGTCAGTTTATTAAATAAAGTGAAACAAATAAATAACGCATAAATGAACATCTAATGCACCCAAGCACTTATCACAAGCATAAAGTTTACCCAACTATACGAAAAAAAATTACGCTTTTGATCAAACTAGTTGACCATACAACCCACAGCAGAAGATAAAGCAAGCGCATCCTGTTGCAGACGAAATGACCACCCAGCTGTTGCTTTACTCGCTCCAGCTGTGACCGCGCTGCTGACCCAGTTATCTCTTCACGCACAGAACAATAGACGATCGCTAGATTTAATATACATGTTAATCAGTTCTGATAAAATAATATAAAGCATAATTAACTCAACTCTTGCGTGGTCGT
>JAPXFY010001812.1:10000-17500 GCA_030674185.1 Monoplex corrugatus | reverse complement strand
TTTCTTGTATAACCCCTTTGCCACGGTATCTGGTCATGATTCGCTGTATTGGTTTCATTATAACATAAAGATGTATTGTGCACGACTGAACACATGTATTAGAAACAACAAACTTAATATGTCAATTTTTTATTTTAAATTCTGTCACAGGACCTAAACTACTTAATATGTCATTTTTTATCTTAAATACTATCACAGGACTTAAACTACAAAATCACTCTTGATTTCTTTTGAGTACTGTTGTTTTCCATAACCCTTTTGTGTGTTTACTCTTTGTTGTCTTCTGTATACGCTTTTCAAAGGCCAGTTTACGGAAAATGTTCGCCTGTCTCGTCTTGCATTGTATTGTATATCAGTTACGTCCTAAAAAAAGCCGTCTCACCTACATTTCAGTGTTTGAATATGAAACGGACATTATCAAATTTGCTCTAAGCACAGTTTTAAGGCATTATGCACACTTAAGAGTCAGTAAATGAAATGCTGGATTAAACGAGGCCAAGGTCAACAACAGCCAGACACTTCATTGCCAGACTGAAAGGTGGACGTGGTTAGAATAAAATCATTTACAAGACTAGTAAACGACATTAACAGCCTCCATACATGGAACATCTGCACTTCACATCAATGTAAAAATGGTAAACAGTTTTCATTCTACATCATCATCATCATCATCAGGTGCTTTGCCACATGGCGTTGGCGATCATGGCCTTCCATCTGTTTCTATCTCTTGTTGCCTCAAGCACCTCTTCCACCCTCTTTGTCTTCAGCCACTCTGCAAGTCTACCTAATGCTCTCTTTCCCTCCAGATTTCCCGTTGTGACCAGGTGATCCAATTCCTCTTTCCTGATAAAATGGCCTATAAATGTTGCCTGTCTTTTACTAATCTTCCTTATGAATGATCTTATTGTGTCTGCTTCCATCAAGACTGTCTCGGGTTTTGTTTTTTTTTTTTTCTTTGTGCTGTCCATTTAACCCTCAACATTCTACAACAAAGTAAAAAATATATGATAAAAGGTTGGCACTCTACATCAGTATTAAACAGAAGCTTCAGTCTCAGTTTCTCGAGTTAACATTTCAGCGCTGGAAATAAAATTTTGTATCGCTGACGCCACTGCTGCCATGTGACAGAGATCTTCATATCTTTTACATATAAAAATAAAAACCCATAGTCTAGTAGGACTGCAGGACCTGGCCAGCTCATGGGTTTACGTGCAAGCTTGAAGCTTGTGCCATGATCACTCTGGATCTTCTCCATCACATGGTGTTTGTGACGTTAGTGCATATGAAGCCGCATGCACATGTAAAATTTCCTTTGGGCGATTCCTGTATGACAAACCAAACTGCAGTGTATTGGATTCGATGGAGTTTTGATGGCTTGCAGATGTGACGGTGCTGCAGACTGTCTGCATGAAGATGACGAGAAATACTGCAGTACGTGTGCTGAAGGGACCATCCTGTGTCCTGGTTTTGGCTGTCGACCACACAGTCATGCTGAGTTCTTGCATTGTATCACCCCGACACCCAAAGGTGACTTTTATGTTTCCTTTTCGATTTGCTTTCTCTTCTCACAAGTCTTATTTTCTATTTTCTTATTTTCCTTCTTATTTACTTGTTTAATATGTATACATACTTACATATAATTTTTATGTATATATATATATATATATATATATATATATATATATATATATATATATATATATTCATATGTATCTCTCTCTCTCTCTGTATATGTATATTATCATCATCATCATCAGGTGCCCTGCCGCACGGAGTTGGCGACCATGGACTTCCATCCATCTCTATCTCTCGTTGCCCCCAGCATCACCCCCACCCTCCTCACCCCCAGCCATTCTGCAAGTCCGTCCAGCAGTCTCTCCCCGGGTCTACCTGGTGCTCTCTTTCCCTCCAGCTTCCCCGTTGTGACCAGGTGCTCAAAAACCCCCTTCCTCATAAAATGGCCTATAAGTGTTGCTTGTCTTTTCCTGATCTTCCTTATGAGTGATCTACTTGTGTCTGCCTCCATCAAGACTGTCTCGTTTGTTTTCTTTGCTGTCCATGGAACTCTCAATATTCTTCTGAGAAACCACATCTCGGCTGCCTCGATCCTGCTCTGTATATATATATATATATATATATTTACATATATTGTCTATCTGTCTGTCTGTCTATCTGCCTGTCTGTCTGTCTTTCTCTCTGTCTCCACCTCACACACACATACACACATGCAAACACACACACACACACACACACACACACACACACACACACACACACACACACACACACACAGACACACACAGACAGAAACACACACATACATACACATAATACGTACATGTGTATATGTGTATATATCATCAACATCATCAGGTGCCTTGCCGCATGGCGTTGGCGATCATGGACTTTCATCTGTCTCTTTTTGCCTCAAGCACCTCTTCTACATTATATACATATATGTGTATAGACATGTATATATACACACACATATATATATATATATATATATATATATATATATATATATATATATATATATAAGACAGAGAGAGATATAGATATATAGGTAGTTATATAGATAGATAGATAGATAGATAGATAGATAGATAGACATATAGACAGACAGACAGATAGATAGATAGATAGATAGATAGATAGATAGATTGATAGATAGACAGATGCGTGTTTGTGTGTGCGCGCGCACCCGTGTGCGTGTGTGTGTGTGTGTGTGTGTGTGTGTGTGTGTGTGTGTGTGTGTGTGTGTGTGTGTGTGTGTGTATGTGTGTGTGTGTGTGTGTGTGTGTGTGTGTGTGTGTGTGAGTGTGTGTGTAAAGAATACAACAATAGCGTAGGCAATGAGAACACCGAAAAACGAATCATATTCCCCCTCCTTGTAAAAAAAATGAAGGTTGGAGGGGGGGGGGGGGGGGGGGGGGAGAGGCATGAGCGATAATAATAACACTAAAAAAAATAGATAAAGTGCGGGGAATTGAAATGTGCTTTGCATTGTTGTAATTATTGATGCTATTGTTATTGTGGTTTCTTTTCTTTTTCGTTGTTTCTCACACTCAAAACTATTTCAGTCTTGACGCAATAATTGTAATCTTTATCCCTTTGTTGTAACAGGCTCGGAGACAGAGGACTGTGGCCAGCTTTGTGAGGATAACAACCTTTATGGTCGTACTGTGCGTAAGTTGATCATCTGATAATGGATCCGTGCTGAAAATTTGGATACAGATGCCAAGATCTTTCCGTTTATTATTGCTTGATTGTACCCAAGTATCTACGATAACTGTTTTCTTTTTCAGCTTTTAAATCCTTTGTGTTCTTCCTTTTCTTCTTCTTGCTGCTCTTGTTGTTCTCGTTGTTCTTGTTCTTGTTGTTATTCTTGTTCTTGTTGTTCTTGTTCTTGCTGTTCTTGTTCTTCTTGTTCTTGTTCTTGTTCTTTTTGTTCTTTTTGTTCTTGTTCTGGTTCTTCTTGTTCTTGTTCTTGTTCTGGTTCTTCTTGTTTTTGTTCTTCTTGTTCTTCTTGCTCTTGTTCTTGTTGTTGTTGTTCTTCTTCTTCTTCTTCTTTTCTTCTTCTTCTTCTCCTTCTCCGCCTTCTCCTCCTTCTTCTTTTTCTTCTTCTTGTTCTTGTTCTTCTTGTTCTTCTTGTTCTTGTTCTTGTTCTTCTTGTTCTTCTTGTTCTTCTTCTTGTTCTTCTTGTTCTTCTTGTTCTTGTTCTTGTTCTTGTTCTTGTTCTTGTTCTTGTTCTTCTTCTTCTTCTTCTTCTTCTCCTTCTCCTTCTTCTCCTTCTCCTTCTTCTTCTTCTTCTCTGTGAAAATAGCACGTTTTATTTTCAATGTTTACAATTGAGAGAGGTTGATAAGTTTAAATACCTGGGAACGATCAATTCATCAGACGGCAGATGCACATCAGAATTAGCCAGCAGAATAGGCCAAGCCAAAATAGCATTCAAGAAGATGACAAGCATTCTTACCAACAAATGCCTATCAATTAACATCAGGAAGAGAGTTCTTGAATGTTACATAGAACCAATACTGTTGTACGGTTGTGAGGCGTGGACAGTCAACAAGGAAAGCCAGAACAAGGTTGAGGCAGCCGAGGTGTGGTTTGTAAGAAGAATGTTAATAGTTCCATGGACAGCAAAGAAAACAAACGAGACAGTCTTGATGGAGGCAGACACAAGAAGATCATTGATAAGGAAGATTAGGAAAAGACAAACAACATTTATAGGCCATTTTATGAGGAAAGGGGAATTGGAACACCTGGTCACAACGGGAAAGCTTGAGGGAAAGAGAGCACTAGGAAGACCCAGGGAAAAAGTACTAGACGGACTTGCAGAGTGGCTGAAGACAAGGAGGGTGGAAGAGATGCTTGAGGCAACAAGCGATAGAGACAGATGGAAATCCATGATCACCAACGCCATGCGGCAGGGCACCTGATGATAATGATGACAATTGTTTTGCTCGGCTACAAGGTGCGTGTATAGAACAGTTCCACTAAGATGTCTGCAAGACCTCCATAGGATCACCTCACAAGACCGAGTGTCCAAGCTTTAAGTTCTGAAAACGTGTTATTTGTTAGTCACTGAGTGTCCATCTATTCGTCAACTGCCGTCTTTGATTAAAAAAAATTAACAAAACACGTAATTTCTATGGAAGATGGCTTCATTCCAGAGATGCTCCTCTACGAAGAGCGATACAAGGACATTGTAACTTTGAAAAGGACAGTGTGCAAGTTCTCGACAAAGAAGCAAGATGGTTCCAGAGGGGAGTAAAGGAGGCAGTTTACATCGCCGCAAGGAGCTCCACCCTCAACCGTGACCGGGGCCGACACAACCTGCCATCGGTGTACTCCTCACTTATTCAGTCGCACTGTCGTGAGTTCGCTCACGGCGGTGCGCACTGAAGCCAGTTCTCAACCCAGCAGTTGCGCTGAAGAAGTCGGCCGGATCGCCGATGAAAGCTACACAGTAAGTAGCTTTTTTCACTGAGAGACAGGTTCAGCCAGGTAGCCATTAAGGATATTGTAGTCTCCGAAGACGTATAAAGCTATACGGTGATACTCGCAACACCAACCTCATCAACTGAAGCATCAGCAACATCAAGTGGGAAGACACTGTCCGCAAGAGAGTATGCTGTCCACTGCAATGCACGCCAAGTACATTTCGAATTGAACAGTACAGACTAACATCTACTGAACAGAAGAAGGACTGGTGGAAGCAGTGCCTGGGGCCGTAAGACTCTTTCTTATGAAGTGCCTGTGGAAGAACATCTGACTCAAGATTAGTCTCCTAATCCACATGATGACCTAATCTAGATGCTGAAGACATTGTACCTACTCATCAGTTGGATCATCAGCAGAGTCCATCCATCAAATGTATGTCTAAAGTAATTACATATACTTGCTAAATCCATCCATCTATTGATGTCTAAAGTAATTATGATATACATGCTCAATCCATCCATCTATTGTATGTCTAAAGAAATTATGATATACATGCTGTGCTTAATGTAAACATGTTGCTACTAGGCAAAAGAGTAGCCTGATGTTGACAAAATGCTCTAGTTCTCCCCTTCTTTTTCTTTTTGGTATCTTATCTCTCTCTCACCATCAGTGTACAGTTTCTAGATGTTGATATTCGGCAATTAGAAGAAGAAGAAGAAGAAGAAGAAAGAAGAAGAAGAAGAAGAAGAAGAAGAGAAGAAGAAGAAGAAGAAGAAGAAGAAGAAGAGAAGCAGAAGAAGAAGAAGAAGAAGAAAGAAGAAGAAGAAGAAAAAGAAGAGAAGAAGAAGAAGAAAGAAGAAGAAGAAGAAAGAAGAAGAAGAAGAAGAAGAAGAAGAAGAAGAAGAAGAAGAAGAAGAAGAAGAAGAAGAAGAAGAAGAAGAAGAAGAAGAAGAAGAAGAAGAAGAAGAAGAAGAAAAAGAAAAAGAAGAAGAAGAAGAAAAGAAGAAGAAGAGAAAGAAGAAGAAGAGGAGGAGGAGGAGAACAAGAACAAGAACAAGTAGAACAAGAACAAGAAGAAGAACAAGAACAAGACGAACAAGAACAAGAGCAAGAACAGGATCAAGAACAAGAAGAAAAGACAAACCAACAATATTACAGAAGGAGTACATTAACCTCAAAAGCCACAGATGAAATAGTTTTAGCATCATGAGGTATGTTTTCAAAAGTGGTTTACGCTCAACAGTTCGGACTATGTAAATTATTTCATGGCTCATATGTTTCAGATAACATAGAAAGCGATTTTGAGAGGAGATTTTATTTCGAGGATAAAGGTGAGTAGGGCCTTGTGTATTTTATATGGTCATCTTATGATCAAAAGGGAGAATGAAACAGAGTTGTACCTCGTTATAACACATTTACGCTGTTATGCTGCTGTCTTTTTTTTTTTTAAGCGTTCCCATTTTTTCCCCACACCTGTTCCTTTTTCCCCCTCCTCTCTCTTTCTCTCCACTTTACATATGTCCACCTTTGTCTCTGATGCCTTTGTAAAGCGCATGATCTATTGGCATAGATGTATAGGTCAATGTTTTATCATAGTTCTGTTTTATAACTTGTTTTACATTTCATGTGTTATGGTTCATCTGTTTGTTGTTGTTCTTGTCGTTGTTTAGTTTGTATGTTTATAGTGTATATGTAAAGTAACAATGACTAGTACTAAGATAGATCCAATGGGATTTAATGCTACTATCCTTGCTTGATAGAGAGTTCTGAAGCCTTACCTCTCTCTCTCTCTCGCTCTCTTTCTTTCTTTCTTTCTTTCTTTCTGTCTCTCTGTCTCTGTCTCTCTCTTTCTCTCTGTCTCTCTCTGTATCTCTCTTTCTGTCTCTCTCTGTATTTCTGTCTCTCTGTCTCTATCTCTCTCTGTCTCTCTGTCTCCCTGTCTCCCTATCTCCCTGTCTGTCTCTCTGTCTCGCTCTCTCTCTCTCTCTCTCTCTCTCTCTCTATCTCTAGTAATAGAAATAGTACTTGTGGTATAGCGTTGACGGTAGTACCATTAATAAAACAGTTGTATTGTTGTTGTTATTGCCTTTTCCGTTGTTTCAATAGGATTGAGTTATTTTCTAAAATAAAACTCTGTCTCTCTTCCTCCACCATTATTACCTCTTCTTCCTTCTGGATTGCGTATCTTTCACTCAATCATTTTCATTCATTCTCTTCTCTTTAAATCCCACCAGATTTTGATTCACCCGATTTTCTCTTGTCATTGCTATGACTGATGATGCTCTTTTTCTGATTTTAAATTATGATGGTGTTATTTTTTTCATATTATGACTATCTTTACAGTGCCTTAGTGGTGGTGTTATTTTTTTTCCATATATGATTATCTTTACACAGCCTTAATGTGTGTATCTGGCCAATCCCCCACCTCCCCCATGAACTACTTTTAAGTACAGCGAACATGCTTTGACAAAGACAGTTTGTGCAACACATTGAATTCATGTCATGCTGTTGCTGATGGTGGTGGTGATTATCAGTAGTAGTAGTAGTAGA
>JAPXFY010001812.1:0-5000 GCA_030674185.1 Monoplex corrugatus | reverse complement strand
CATGTCTTCTATGTCTGCTTCTCTCATGATATGTTCAGTGTATATGTTGAAGAGATGTGGAGACAGGATGCAACCTTGCCTTACCCCTTTAGTGATGTTAAAAAATTTGCAGTTTTGATTATTCCATCTGATTGTTGCTTTTTGATCATTATATAATGAAGCTATGAGGGAAACCAGATGTCTTGGAAAACCCATTTTGATCATGAAGTGGAAAAGACTTTGGTGAATCACGCTATCAAACGCTTTGCTGTAGTCAATGAAAACGATGAACATCTCTTGGTCTGTGTTTCTAATCTTTTCTATCAATATCTGGAGTACAAACAGCATATCTACTGTTCCCCTGTTTTTCCTATAGCCTGCCTGACAGTCGGATAGCTCTTCCTCTACTTTTGGCTTTAACCTGTTTAAAATTATTATCAGCAGTATTTTACTGGCATGACTGATCAGTGCAATTGTTCTATAATTGTTGCAGTCTTTGACATTTCCACTCTTATGTAACATGACAAATTCTTGGAGCTTCCAGTCTGTAGGCCATTGACAAGTCTTCCATATCTTGCAGCATAAGTGATGCATTACTTTGAGTCCACCATCACCTGAGTGTTTCAACAACTCTCCAGGAATATTGTCAAGACCAGGAGACTTTCTGCATTTTAGATCTTTAATGGCAGATTCAACTTCGCAGAGCAGAGGTTCAGGTTCCATATCTCCAGGGGTCAATTCCAAATTTGGCTCTAAATTATTTTCATGGCTGTCAGGCTTGCCAAAAAGTGATGTGCCATATTCGTTCCACCTATCCAAGACATCATCTGGTTCAGTCATTGTGTGACCATCCTTGTTGTTGATGCATTGGTTTGTTGCTTTGAAATTTATTTTTTTCACTTTTTTTATTTGTTTGAAGAGCTCCCTCGACTTCCTGTTTTCGTTGTGTTCATTGATTTTACTGCATTCTTGTGCCAGCCAATTTGCTTTGTCTCTTCTGACTTTACTTTTTATTTCCCTTTTCAGTGCTGAGTATTTTTCCCGCTCTCCCTGCTTTCGAGCTTGACTTTTCTTTTCTGCCAGATCTATCACTTC
Source organism: Monoplex corrugatus (assembly GCA_030674185.1). Taxonomy (NCBI): domain Eukaryota; kingdom Metazoa; phylum Mollusca; class Gastropoda; order Littorinimorpha; family Ranellidae; genus Monoplex; species Monoplex corrugatus. Next base: position 3,926 of record JAPXFY010001812.1, on the reverse strand, counting down.
CTGACTTATGTAGGGCTTAGCTTTTTTCCTTTTCTTTTCTTTTCCTAGTTTTTCTTCAGAGATTTTGGTCAGTGTGTTTTTTATGTCTGTCCAGATTTCATCAGGATATGAGTCATTTTCATCCCAAACTTCAAGTAACTTTAATAAACGATTACTTGTTTCTATACTAAATTCTAACGCCAGCTCAGGGTTTTCTAATTTTGATATGTCGAACTTTGGCGTCGATTTGGTTTTAGGCTTCTTCAATATTTTCATTCTTAATTTGGTTGTCACAAGAATGTGATCCGTGTCAGTCTGTTCCAGGCTTTGTTTTTGCATTGAGGACAGTTGATTTCCAGGATCTGTCAATGATAATATAATCAATCTGATTACGCCACCTGTCTCCTGGAGAGATCCATGTGTATCTTCTGCGCAGTGGTTGTTGGAAGAAAGTATTTGTGATGTTCATCTCATTTGCCTGACAAAACAGAGCCAGCATGTCACCTCTCTCATTTCGTTCTCCTAAACCATATGGTCCTATTCCACATTCTGTGTCAGCCCCCTCTCCAACTTTAGCGTTGAAGTCACCCATCACAATGCATATTTCCTTTTTGGGGATTTTGTCTCTGATAGTTTGGAGGTCATTGTAAAAATTTTCTATTTCTTCTTCTGAGCTAGTGGATGTTGGAGCATAGGCTTGAACTATGTTCAAAACAGCATATTTAGTATTTATTTTGACAGTGAGAAATCTGTCATTAATTGGATTATAGCTTTTCAGAGCTCCAGCATGCTTTTTGTCCAGCACAATTGCTACTCCTCTTGAGCCACCTTTTTCATTTCCACTATATACAACTGTATGCTCTCCTACAGTAAAAAGTCCCTGCCCACTCCATCTAACCTCACAGAGCCCTGTTATGTTCATCTTGCTCCTTTCTAATTCTTTGACTAGTAGGTAGAGCTTTCCTAATTCTAACATAGTCTGTACATTCCATGTCCCTATATTCAAATCCTTTTTTTGCATTTTTTTCTTTTTGTGATTTTGCATTTTTGAGGAGTTTCTACATGTCCGCTTCCAATAACCTCCGTCGGGTAAATATATGTATGCATATATGTAGATAGACATATCCATATATATATGTATGTATATATATGGATATGTCTATCTATCTATTTATGTGCAAGACCATGAGCACATGAGGAACTGAAGACAACAGTTATGCACAGTCAGTGATTACAGATGACTCAGTGTTTCCAAAGACAAATATTACACAGTCTGCATAGTCCATTCAATATTGCATATGAAATACCTGAATGTTCACAACATAGTTCTTCTTTGGCACGGATAACTAATTACACGACCATCATAGAGAACTGCAGATCTGTATAAAACGTGTGTGCCCTCAGCAGGGATCCTGTCCAAAACAGTGGGCCTCAAACCTCATGACAGGATATAAGCAAAATGTATATAAAAACACAGATCGTTCTGGACTTGTCTGATCTGCTCTTCTCTGCTAAGTATATCTTCAATAGATGTGATGTCACTTCAAAGTGTACAGAGCATATTTACGCGATAACTTAACACATGTTTTCTGCACAAGATTGGAAAATTCTAAGGCCACCAAAAGACTTTTGAGAAAGCCCAAATCTGATAAAAAGCTAAACTTTTATAGCGCAAAGAAATAATATTGCCAAGTTGAATATTATTTCCGTTCTTTATTGGATTTATTTTGCATAACTATGCAATGTACGTATATATGAACACATAGGCATTATCTTTTTTAAACATTGAATTACAAAAAAGTATATTTACAGAAGAAAATGCACCTTAATTTTTACAGGTGTTTACATAACATGTTTGTTAGCACTCAGCAATATAAACATGTGTATAAAGTAACCACTCAGATATGTTTGAATATTTTGATAGTAATATTCAAGACATGTATAGGTATTTAACTGACACAACAGCATCCCATGTACACACATTCAGATGTTGATGTATGTCCATTTAATCTGTGACATGCTTACAGACGCTTGCATGTTACATATTCAGGTATTCACATCCTAGCCATTGGCATTGGAACCAGAGACACAAAGGGACTGAAGAAATTTGTTAGCTGGCCTACACAGGAAACCTTGTTTCTCATCAGGACCGCGAGAGGTGTGGGCGATCCCCTCTACAAGATTGTTTTTGTTTTGTCACCACGTGAGTATCCCCTGTAACTATTTGGTCGACGTTTTGGCCATTGTTTAATTAGCATTATATACCTGGACTCAAGGATTATCTTTTTTGAGCAGACTGACATAGCCATGCCTCTATCATCGTATGTCTCATGTTAAAAAAATATTTTAAAAATAGTGTATTACTTGGCTGTAGAGGTCTGTGACATTTTCTTGACGCAGATACTATTGCAAACATTGCCACATTAGGTTGGGAATCGAGTGTGCCCATTATTGTTGTTGTTGTTGCATTGTTGGTTTTTGTTGTTGTTACTGGTTTTTTCCCCAGCAAAGTTGCATAATTGATGAAATCACGAATCATTACAGCACCTTGAATATTGTCCAAGATTGTCCATGTGCGATTGTTGTCATCATTAGAGAGCATAACAGATATTGTTCTGCATATGTAGGATCAGAAGAAGCTGTACTGAACTCTACTAAAGTAGGACAGGTTTGCTGTGCGAGGTCTCCTGTGATTGGTGGCCCCAATGAAGCTTATTATGACTCTTTTATATAGATTCCCTGGCTCTGCCACTAATTCTCATTGAACTTGAATTTTAAGTTAATGTAACAGAAACAGGTCGTCTACATGATGTTTTTAACTAATATGGCCTGACAGAATTGATCTGTCTAATTTCTAACTAGAGCTATGGCAGATATTGCTGATTTGCTTTTGCACAGACCAAATTTCGGTCAGTCCTTCATTTTTTCATAGGTTTGGAATGGAATATCAGTACCACCCATGTCAGCATACTCACTGGTATTCAACCCGAGTTGAGAAATATCACCTGCAGGAATATATTTTTTTTATTCATTCTTTCATATAGAATGCAAACCATAAAGTTCAACAGAATAAGAGCAACGCTCGTTTCACGTCAACGCTCATTTGAGCTCCTCGTCACACATTAGAAGCCTCAAGTTCATTGAGACAAAAAGGCAGAGCCAGGGAATCTATAAAAGTAAGTGACGACAAGCTTCACTGGGGCCACCGATCGGAGAAGACCTTGCACAGCAACTCCATATTACTTTAGTAGCAATCAGTACAACGTCTTCCAATTCAGCATACACACAACACCACCTGTTAAGCTTCCTACCGATAACAACAATCCTCAATTGCAAAGCAAGACCGTACGAGCCAGGCCTTTTATTAATAATTTCTGCTAAGTAAATACACCCAAGAACAGAAGCAAGAGATGACAGCAAAACTGATGTCTTCATGAAATCAGGTCCGAAAAAAACCGCGAACCCACAGAATGTCTTACAACACTCTGTGATTATATGGAAATGGGATGATTATGATGAAACTATGGGGTTTCATTTTGGATTGTACCTGGTATCAGCCAAATTTGAAAGATGCAGAAACGTGTAATGTTGATCAGAAAATTTGGGCAACACCATCAATGATGCAATTGTGAAGCAGGTGAGATTAGACTTTGTGGTCCGAAGCTTCCCGCTGATCCCGTGGCACTTGAAACTCTGGGCAGGATCAAGTTTTGGTTAAAAAAATATCATTGTGTGCATTCTATATACTGTGTGGAGTTCCTGTGTCAACATTTTCTTTTCTTTTCATTTTGTGTAAACAATTTTGTTGTCGTTATTGTTTTGTTGTCACTCTTCGTTACCACATTCTATGTTAGATGTCTGTTTGTTGTGAAACAAAAATGAATGAAAAAAAAGTGTTAAAAATAATTCGGCGATTTCAACAGATGGGACTCGAACTTTTACCTTCC
>JAPXFY010001811.1:27500-32189 GCA_030674185.1 Monoplex corrugatus | reverse complement strand
CAGAATGAACTGACGAGAGAAATCAGGGTATGCCAGAATTGGAGTAGTAGTGAGGGCAGTTTTCAGAGTCTGAAAAGCTTGTTCTGCTTTGTCATTCCATTCAAATTTTGAATCATTTTTCAAAAGTGCATTGAGTGGGGAAGCTATAGCTGAGAAGTTCTTGACAAAGCGTCTGTAGTAATTCGCTAAACCCAAAAATGAACGAACGTCATGCTGCGACTGGGGAATGGGGAAATTCTTAACTAGTTCCACTTTGGTTGGATCCACTGAAACGCCCTCTTTTGAGACAATGTGCCCTAGATAGTTGACTTTGGCTGCTGCGAAATGACATTTGCTAGGCTTCAGTTTGAGACCTGCTTTCCTTATCCTATCAAAGATACATGATAGATGAGACAGGTGCTCCTGAAAGTTCTTTGACAAACAAAGGATGTCATCAATGAATACCAGACAGGTTTTGAAGGTCAGTCCTGCAAGGACTGTGTTCATTAATGACTGGAAAGATCCTGGGGCACCTTGTAATCCAAAGGCCATTCTGTTCCAAGCAAACGACCCAAAGTGTGTGGTAAAGGTCGACTTCTCTTGTGACTGTTTATCAAGAGGAATCTGCCAAAATCCAGAGAACAAGTCTAGAGTGGAAAATATTGTGGACTGGCCCATGATGTCAAGAGCGTCCTCCAGTCTGGGCAGTGGGAAATGAATTGGCTTTGTGACCTTGTTCAGTTTACGGTAGTCTACCGCAAAACGGTAGGTACCGTCCTTCTTTTTCACCAATACAACTGGGGAGGACCATGGTGAAGTGGATGGCCTGATAACATCATGGTGAAGCATTTCATTTACCTGTCTCTCTATCTCAGCATTGAGAGCAGGGGCTGTCCTATAGGGTCTCTGTTTAATGGGTGCAGCATCCCTGTATCTATGATATGGGACATAAGATGTGTTTCCCCTAATTCTGACATGTCGGCAGCGAATATGTCTCTGTTTTGCGCCAGAAAAAGGGTCAAGTTTTCCTTTTGTTCAGCTGTCAGAGCAGCATCTGCTAGGTTAACCCCTAACTCATTAAGCATGGCCTGTGCCTGGGGAAGCTGATGGGAATTGGAGTCGGTGGTGGCGGACATGATGTGAGCTGATTGGTCGGACAGTTCACCTAGTTCGTCTGAAATGTCTTCAAAATGCCCTAGAATATCCTGAGGTCTGAGTTTGACTGGGGAGGAAAAGGTATTACGCACGGTACACATAGTCTGGCTATTCTGAAGCGTAACCAAGGTCCTTGCAGCAATCACTTTCTTGTCGGACAATAGCGCGTGTGAGGGCTCAATAATACCAGTGGTGTGAACGCTATTTGACACAACTCGCACAGGTAGCAGTACTTCAGAGTGGGGGGCAATAACTGTCGTCTTGAGCACCTGTACAGGTGAGCTGTCTGGCCTGTCTTTGAGCAGTGGAATGGAAGTAAATCCATTATACAGCTGCAGCTGGTGATTAGCAAAGTTCAAGGAAGCTTGATGAGAGGTCAGAAAATCAATCCCTAATATGAGGGGACATGTTAGTTGTTCGATCACAATGAAAGGCTGTGACACCTGTAAACCTGAAACTTTAAAGGAAAGGTCAATTTTGCCTGTCACTCTAACAGGGACACCACCAACACCTTTGATCAAAGGAAGAGAACACGCCTGCATAGAAACAACACGTTGATCAACAAGGACATCAGCTAGTTGTTTGCTAATACAGGACACATCAGCACCAGTGTCTATCAGAGCTACATATGACCGATTTGTAAGGCACAGCCTGATCTTACTGCCGTTGGCAAAGGAACGGATGTGAGGGATGGAGGGGGATTTCTGTGACTTCGGTCTTTTGCCTTTCCTTGTCCTGTTAGTTTTACGAGATGTAAAAGTACGGGGAATCCCCTGTTTAGCACGACGGAAACAATGACGCGCTAAGTGCCCATCTTTACGGCAGTACTGACATCGTGCATGACGAAACCTACATGTGTGGCGGGGATGATCACCCCCACATGATTTACATGGGCGCTGTGGACGAGGGAAGTAACGATCTGGAGTATAGGAACCTGACTGGTGCTGTTGGTTATTCGTCCGTAACAGCCGCGGCCTAAAGAGCGAGCCATGTTTGCTCTGTTTTCTTGAAGGTGGGCGGTGCCACCTTTGCTTACCTGAAAGACAGTCTTGTGACTGCGGTTGGCGCCGGGGCTGTGTTTGTCCGCGTGACATACTAGTAATTTCATCTTGCAGTTTATCTAGCTGAGTCTCCAGGGTTGCAACAGCTATCTCTACCTGGTCATCAACATTATCAGTAAAGGTAGCAGCCGTACGGGCGAGGTCGAACGCATCTTCAAAGGTGTGAGGATTGTGTGACATAACAAATTTAGAGACTGACGGCCGGAGACCATTGACAATTGTTTCCATTATATCTTTGAGTCTTTACCTAGGTTTTGGCCCTGGTAGCGCATAGAATCAAAATATTCTTCGACTGACTCATGTGGGAGTTGCTTTCTCCCCCGGAACTGCTTGGCACGAATCCATATTGTGGAGTCATGAGGCCTGTATCTCTTTGAAAGAGTATCAGTAATAGTGCGGTAAGAAGAAACCTGCTCTGAACTTAAACTGTAGAACCAGATTTGGGCTTGATCCTTAAGGAAAAGAGGTAGGAGATGGGCTTTCTGATCATCTGTCAACCCATGGAGGAGGGCGTAGGACTCGAACGTTTTGAGCCATAGATCGATATCTTGAGAAGGTCGGCCTGTGAATGGTTCAGGAATAAACTGATTGGGAATGTGGAAGGTTGTGGCCTTATGTGACCCAGGGACAAAAATGCTATCTGTATCCATCATTGAACCCTTATGACTGAATGAATACATATGCAACCCTCAAAGCCTGTGACTATCTTTGTCACTTGTCACTAGATACGCATGTAAGGCAAGCAATCATTTGAAAGAAAACAACTCAGAACAAGAATTCATCATCAAAAGTGCAGATATGGAAGAAGCATGAGACTAGTACCATCATAGCCAATTATAGAACATCCTTGCCCAACAATCATCTGTAACTTGTCTCAACACTGTATCCGGGCAGAACGGCGTAACGTAATCAATGAACAAAATAGGAAGGACACTGTGCGAAGACCGAGTCGTCAAAAGCCGTATTTACAAACCACACGGTTGAGTGACCACAATGGACAACAAATGATCAATGAATCTGAGAGGGTGGGAGGGTGGGACTGAAGGAGGGAGGGAGAGACTAGGCGTGACCACAATGCTGTCGTAGCTGGCCCAAGCTTTGCGACAACTGTCACGCGCTGGACGCTAGTTCGCTGATGAAATCATAGACATCGTATCAGAGACAGGCAAGTAGCCCTGTGGCTGTCTGTGACATGGTTGTTTCGTTTTACGTATGAAATATGATCCAGGAAACATCTGTTAACTTGCCTAGATATTATATCGAGATATAAAGACGTCACCCAATCTACGACAAAGGACTCTCTACAGAAGTTGTCACAGAAAATGAAACCACTGAGTAGCCAATCTATGTATTACTTCACTATTTATATCTACGTTCACTCTGATCAGGCAGTAGGCCTAGCCACGTCTGTTGACTTGTGCTGTGTGGCAACGCTGAAGGTTGTGTTCGAAACACCAACACATCTAAGTTCTCGTTTGTGTCTGACTTTTACACTCTCCGACTTTCACTATAATTCTATCTAGAACTTTTAAGAATGGGGATACTCGAAGGCTGCGATTTTTGAGGTAAAGGGGAAAGACTGCAACTCCACCACGTATCGCAAGAAGGAATTTGCGATGATGTGTATAAGGAATTGAGGATGATTATGAAGAATTGTTTTTCTACTTGGAAATCATGCACTCAACAAAGAAGGAGAGTGTGAGGAGAGGAAAACGCACTAACCACACTAGACAAGGATTCTCAAAGGTAGTCCACACATGGAATGATAAATACAACACATTTATTTAATTGATCAACTTCAACGTAAGACATAAGTCACCGTTCTTACTGGCCTAAGTCCTACTGGCCCTAAATCCTAAAATGCACAACGAATCTTCACCAGCTTACATGTTACTAGCATACTGCACATTTCCAGCTCTATTCTTTCTGTTTCCTGGAAAGTAAAACATGCCTCTAACTTCTAACCCTAACCTTAACACCTAACAAGAGTACAAATTAAAACGTGGGTCACATACCTGTCAGGTAGCTTGGAAGCTGGTTTCCCCAAAAGAGCGCCCAGAGGCTGACTGACTATTCCTTTTATAGAAGGTGATTCAAGTCAGGACGCTTTCCCTCCCTGACCATCAATAGGACCGCCTGTGATTAGCTGACCGCGTCTCTAAAGCCTGACTTCAAGTTTGAACGTGTGATTAGCTGACCGCTTCTCTAAAGCCTGACTTCAAGTTTGAACGTGTGATTAGCTGACCGCGTTTCTAAAGCCTGACTTCAAGTTTGAATGATTCGAAGTTTAATCCTGACATTGTGGTGGTTACATCTAACGTTACCTTCGGCCAATTAACATGCCATTTTCAAAAGTCTGTTTCGGACGGTGACTTTTACTGCTAAGTGTCACCCCTTAGAATCTGTCCAACTCCCCAACGTGGAGAATAATGGCGTTATTTCTTGATATTTGCTTCTGGTCTTTGGTGCGGTCACTTCACGGTCTAGGGTATTG
>JAPXFY010001811.1:5000-15000 GCA_030674185.1 Monoplex corrugatus | reverse complement strand
AGATCATTTACCGGTTATAATGAAAGTGGAGCGAAAGCTTGAAACAGGAATAAAAGCGGAGGGAAAAGTATCAAAAAATAACATCACACAAAAGTTCATATGGCAAGAAAATAAGAAAGACGATTATACAAACAAATTACAAAGTGAGCACATTCAGAGAAGACTTACATTGGCTTCGGATACTCTAGACACTAATGTAGATAAGGTTTTAACCATATTTGTTGAATGTCTCAAAGAAGCTGGTGCTTGTATGTACCGTAAGAAATGTACAGAGAAGAGAAAAAGATCTGATTGGTTTGATGGTGAATGTGAGAAAGCAAAAGCAGAAAGCAGAAAAACTCTCAAACACTACAGAAAAACAAAAGATGAGAATGATAGAGTTGTGTATTGTGAAGCACGGAAGAAGTATAAAAAATTATTAAAGAATAAAAAACAGCAGTATAATAAACAAAAAGCAGAATGCTTAGCCAGAAATATTTCAAATTCATCGCAGTTTTGGACTGAGTTAAGAAATATAGGGTATGGTACCAAAAACAAACTCACTAACAATATAAGTATTGATGAATGGTTCAGTCATTTTAAAAACGTATTTCAAGATAACAGATCAACAAATGATGAGCGCTGCATTATCGAAGTAGATTTAAATGAATCAACAAAACACCCATTAAATTCTAAGATAACTATAGAAGAAGTCAGATAATCCATCAGAAAAATGAGGATAAGTAAAGCCAGTGGAATAGACGGTGTTACAGCCGAGATGTTAAAAAATGGTAACACAAATATCCATAATTTTCTTTTGAAGCTGTTTAACACTTTATTCGACCGAGGAATTTATCCTCAAGACTGGTCAAAAGCTATTATCATACCAATATTTAAGAAAGGAGATCCTGATAAAGTGGACAATTACAGGGGTGTGTCGTTATTAAGCATTGTTTCAAAATGTTACACATCAATACTGAATACTAGATTGTATGCTTGGTTAGAAAACAATAATTTAATATCAGAAAGTCAGGCAGGTTTCAGGAAAAATATTCTACAGTGGATCAAATTTTAAGTCTGTACGCTATGGTTCAGAAAACTATGTGCAAGAAAGGTAGAAAACTATATGTTGCTTTTGTAGACTTTAAGAAAGCCTTTGATTCGGTTCAACATGACAAACTCTTAAAGTGTATTCAAAATCAAGGAGTAAAAGGGAAGTTTTTGGTTTCGCTAAAAGCAATGTATGAATCATTATGCTCATGTATTCGGGCAAACCGGGAATTATCTGAAATATTCGATAACCCCATAGGCGTGAGACAAGGATGTGTCTTAAGCCCTACTTTATTTTCAGTATTAATAAATCAATTAGCCAATTGTATGGATGAAAAAGGGCGACATGGCATCCAGTTGATGCCAGGTTCAATGGAAATATTCATTCTTCTTTTTGCAGATGATGTAGCCCTTCTGTCAACAACACCAAATGGTTTGCAAAACCAGTTAAGAGTCTTGCAGACATACTGTGCCAGCATGAAACTGGAAGTTAATCTTGAAAAAACTAAGGTTATGGTTTTCAGAAGAGGGGGCTTCTTAGGACGACATGAACAATGGTTTTACAAAGGGACAAAATTGGAAGTAGTTAGTAAATATTGTTATCTGGGGTTCAATTTCACGACAATGATTAGCACCAAGGCCGGCACAGAACATTTGGTGACAAAAGGTAAAAAAGCAACTTTGCTATTAAACAGGACTTTTCAAAAATATAAAGACATGACTATAGAAACTTTCTTCAAGTTGTTTGATGCAAAAAAATTCAACCTATTTTGTTGTTTTCTTCTGAGATATGGGGACTTAACAGACTCGAGCATATAGAGAAAGTACATTTGGTATCGTGCAAAAGACTGTTGGGTGTTCCAGTCAGGACACCTAACAAGATGGTATATGGGGATTTGGGAAGATGTCCTCTTTATGTCAACTCCTCAACTACCTGTCTTAGATATTGGTTTAAATTACTGGAAATGAATCCAAATAGGTTACCTTATAAGGCTTACCAAATGTTAGTGGAACTTGACAGGGCTGGGAAAGAATGCTGGGCTTCAAAAATAAGGGAAATTTTGTGTGAAACGGGATTTAATATCGTGTGGCTGCAACAAGGTGTTGGTGATGTAAAAGCCTTTTTGCGTGTATTTAAACGGAGACTTGTAGACTTATATATTCAAGAATGGTCTGGGTCACTCAGAGACAGAGATAGGTATGAAAGCTACAGATCATTTAAGACTATCTTTGAAAAGAGAAGTACATTGACTCTATTGATATATACTGTTTCAGAGTTGCCCTTTCACAAATAAGGTTGAACGTTTTACCACTAAACAATAATATAAATAGATACAGTGAATCTGATCAAGAAAAGGTGTGTCCATTTTGCAGGACAGAATCTGAAAACGAAGAACACTTATTATTTAGATGTTCCACTTACGCTGATCTCAGGACGAAATTTTTAAAGGATTTAGTCAGCATGCCTATGTGCATACTGCTCCAATCAACAAATAGCCACCGAAGTCACAGCGTATCCAGATACGTTTTCCACGCCATGAATAGGAGAAAAAAATTGTTAAAAGGAGAAGAAAAGTAAATAGTTGTGTAGATACTAGCACTAGAATTTCAGACAATAATTAATTTCAATTGTAAAGAAAAAAAATGTTTATTTAAATATGAAAGGGGTGCTCATATAGACACATGTGCATAGGTGCCTGTATATTCACATTGACGTTGGTGTACTTATGTGCATATATAGGTGATAGTATCTACATTATGTATATACATGGTATTCTCCTTTCTAGACTTCATCATACTTTTGGCATCTCTGACATTGCTCTCTCCTTTTTCACTTCGTATTTATCAAACAGAAAACAAACTGTTCTCATCAATGGCACTTACTCTCAACCTGCATACCTGACCTGTGGTGTTCCACAAGGATATGTCCTTGGCCCTGTTCTTTTCACTCTTTATACCTCCCCCCTGTCCACCATCATCAACTCCCATTCTATAAAACACCACTTCTATGCTGATGACACCCAACTTCAAGACAGTGACTCACCTGATAATATACAGCGCCTGTTGACTCGCACCACTGAGTGTTACTCGGACATTAAGAACTGGATGACACACAATAGACTTCAGCTTAATGACGACAAGACAGAAGCTATCCTCATTGGCACCCGTCAGAAACTTTCCCAGCTGCCTCCTCTTTCTCTCCCATTATGTAACACATCAGTCCCAATTTCTGATTCAGCTAAAAACCTTGGTGTCTGCATTGACTCTACCCTGTCCATGAACAACTTTGTTTCTCAAACTGCCAGATCTTGCTACTATCATCTCCATCGTATAAGCCTGATCAGGAAGTATCTCTCTGTCGAAACAACTGCAAAACTCGTTCTCTCCTTCATAATGTCTCGCATTGACTATTGCAATTCACTCCTGTCTGGTCTTCCTGCCTCCACCATTCACATCCTACAGCGCATTCAAAACAATGTTGTACGCCTTGTACTCAAAAAGAAAAAAGCTGACCACATATCTCCTCTCCTGGCACAACTTCACTGGCTCCCTGTATCAAAGCGCATACAGTACAAACTAGACACCATGTGCTACAAAAGCCTCAATAACGCAGCCCCGATTACCTGTCAAGCCTACTTGAGATCTATCTTCCCTCACGTACCCTCCGCTCTGCCTCCGATCCTCTGACTTTTCGCTTTCCACGCACTAAGCTCAATACCTATGGTCCACGAGCCTTCTCTGTTTCTGGTCCACTCTCCTGGAACAAACTTCCTCTCTCAGTCCGTCAGCAACCTACTTTTGTCTCCTTCAAGTCCGCTCTCAAAACTCACCTTTTCTCCTCTGCATAAAATCCTAGCCTCACTCAACCCCCTCTGCAGCCTGTCTCCGTTCGGAGGGGAATCACTTTGTTTTAATATATAATTGTATATGATGTGCTCTCTGTGGTTTTCCATTGCTTTTATTCTTGCTTTTATTGCTTTTATTCTTTCTCCCCATTTGTGGCCATGCGTGTGTGTGTGTGTGTATGTGTGTGTGTGTGTGTGTGTGTGTGTGTGTGTGTGTGTGTGTGTGTGTGTGTGTGTGTGTGTGTGTGTGTGTGTGCGTGTGTGTGCGTGCGTGCGTGTGTGTCTTTTCGGCGCTTGGATTTGATTTTGTCGAGATTTTGCGCTATATAAATATTGTAATTATTATGTATGCATGTGCGTATGTATGTATGTATGTATGTATGTATGTATGTATGTATGTATGTATGTATGTATGTATGTATGTATGTATGTATACGCTTAGATTTATTTATGTATGTATGTATGCATGTATACGCTCAGCTTAGATTTATGTATGTAAGTATGTATGCATGTATGTATGCATGTATACGCTTATATATATGTAGGTATGTATGCATGTATACGCTCAGCGCTTAGATTTGATTTTATCAAGATTTTGCGCTATATAAATAAAATATATTATTATTATTATTATTATATATATCTATGTGTGTATATATGTATGAGTGATTATGTATGTGTGCGTGTATATAGATGTGTATGTGTGTATGTGCGTTTATACATAACCTTCAATTCAGTCTATGGCCTGAACCATTGCTGACCGCCGAAGATTGAGTTATCTCTGAACTAAAAGATGCACGAAGTGCTAAATATGCGTTGAATGATCATTTGGTATTGTCTCAATGTCAATTGTTTTGGTAAATGAGTGACTGATCTGCGATTAGTCTGATTAATGGATTGGCATTATGAATGTCTGTTTTTGCCAATTAACCGACTGTTTTGGGGTCGAATTGCTCTTATGTCATATATTTCTTGGTTCACTCCATTGTACATTAATTCCATTGATTGGGTTAGATTCACTGGTGAATAAATTGATAAACTGAACGCATGATTAGCTGACAACGGAATGATTATATAATTTGTCAATTGATGACGATGGGTGGCTCACCGACTGATCGATTTATAGATTGATGGTTTTAGCTATTGATCGATCAGTGATTGAATTATGGAATGTATGGATGATTGATTCGCGTTATTTGAAGTAACAATTGCAAATTGATATATTGAACTCAGTTAAATTCTAGGTTATCTGGTCGATTAAGTCACTGGATGACTGATTAACTGATTAAATGATTGATCGATTGATTGATTGAGAGAGGGAGTGATTACGTGAAGTGATTGTTACTGAAGTGATATCGATTGTACAGTTGGATGATGCATCTGACCCAGTCAATTGAAAGCTGATTTGTCAGTTGATTCACGGGCTGAATGGCGGATTATTTGATTGATCAACTGGTAAATCAGTTGATTGATTGGTTAATTGATTGGTTGACTGATTGATTGATTGGCTGGTTGGTTGATCGATTGATGGATTGAGTGTTTATGTCAAGTACCTGTGGTTGAATATATTGATCAACTGTATGATCTCCGAAGGGTACAAGAAACGTCAGATCTGTGCACTAATTGAATGGTTTGTTTGTCTGATAGCCAGTTATTGTAAAATTGACAATTGGACGAATGATATAGATGCGGTTAATGACAAATATTCTTAGCTGGCCAGTTAAGGAATATGGACTAGAATACAAATGAAAGGACCACTGTAAATGCAAAGATGAATGTATCCCAGCTTATGTGACGGTAAACGATAGAAGGGGACAATGTGACAGAGTTCACTGCAGTTTGATAGTATAACTTGTATGAATGTATAAGAAAACCTGATCTCCTCCCCTCCCCTTTCCCATGCATGTATTGTGGCCTAAGGCCGATGTACAATAAACATTTTCTGAGTTCTGAGTTCTCTCTCTCTCTCTCTCTCTCTCTCTCTCTCTCTCTCTCTCTCTCTCTCTCTCTCTCGCACACACGCATACATATTCGCTCTCTCTCCTCTCTCTCTCTCTCTTCTCTCTCTCTCTCTCTCTCTCTCTTCTCTTCTCTTCTCTTGCTCTGTCTGTCTGTCTGTCTGTCTGTCTTTCTCTCTCTTCTCTCTCTCCTCTCTCTCTCTCTTTCTCTGTCCTCTGTCTCTCTCTCTCTCTTTGTCTGTCCTCTCTCTCTCTCTCTTTCTCTCTCTCTCTCTCTTCTCTTGCTCTATCTGTCTGTCTTTCTCTCTCTTCTCTCTCTCTCTCTTGCTCTCTCTCTTTCTCTGTCCTCTCTCTCTCTCTCTTTCCCTCTGTCTCTCTCTCTTTCTATCTCTCTTATACTCACCCACTCGCTCAACCAACCAACCAACCAAACAAACATAAAGTGTGTGGGGAGGGGGTGGAGGAGCAAGGAAGAGTAGGGTGCGTGGAGAAATACTTGCATTAAGAAAATAATGTAAATGAAAAAAAAAACTCTCTTCAAGAATGTTGTGTGTTGTCACTTTGGCAAGTCCTTGGAGTCGAAAAGATGTCGCCTGGTGATCCGATCTCCTGACATTACACGTCAGAGCTGTGGGTCCCAAGATACACCCAGCAAGTTCAGCTGTTACGGTCCTGCCGGTAGCGTGGGTGCACACGTACAGGATCAAGAGTTTTGTGTACAAAATGTTCATGTTCTACGGCCGTGCAGAGTGGACTGAATATACACTGTTATGATATTTTGGCTGTAAAAAAACAACAACAAAAAAACCATGAAAATACAGAATGATCAACCCGGTTTTTTGTTTTTGTTTTTGTTTTTTGATTTGTTGTTGTTTTTGTTGTTGTTGTTCATGATGGTGGTGGTGGTGGTGATAGTGGGGGTTGTTTTCCTATGCAACTCCCATGATATTTTAGATAGATTTAATAGAAGAAATGAAAATAAAGTGGTTTTCCTTGATACACTGTGGAACCAAATTTGATACATGGTTTGACTATGGAAGCAGATGCAAAATGAAACTGAAAAGAAAAGGAAACGAACATAGAAATAAAAAAGAAGGGAAAAGCAAGACAGAAAAAAGACAGAGAGACAGACACAGAGAGACAGACAGACAGAAAAAAAAAACATGAACAGACAGAATGATCAATGCGTTGTTGGTTTTGTTCCTCCTATGCAACTCCCACGATATTTTTGATTTAATAGAAAGAAAAAAAAGAAAATAAGTATTTTTCTTGAAAAACTGTGGAACAAAATTTGATGCATGGTTTAAATGAGAACGTGGATGCAAAATGAAACTGAAAAAAAATTCAAAAAAGGAAGTAAGAAGGAAGAAAGCAAGACAGAAAAGGACAGACAGACAGACAAAGACAGACAGAGACAGACAGAGAGACAGACAAACATAAGGTCAGTGACTGAGACACAGAGCCATAGTGATATACACATGATGCAATGCACCCTTCACCATTTCCGTAACGTGACCACGCAGGTCTCACTCACTCACTCACTGGAAATGGGAAAGAAGGAAATCACCGTTCATTCTATTCTGACGCCTACACCAGTTAAGGTGTTGGCAGGTATCATTGGCGTCATTCATGTTAATACCCCTTCACTGGAACACCACGAGGAATGAGAAATGAGAGCGAGCAAGAGAGAGGAGAGAGAGAGAGAGAGAGAGAGAGAGGAGAGAGAAAGAGAGGCAGACAGAAAGACAGACAGACAGACAGACAGACAGATAGATAGACAGATAGAAGGATACATACATACATATATACATACATACATACAATACACACACATATATACATACATACATACATGCATGCATACATACATACATACTTAGACAGACAGAAAAACAGACAGATATATAGATAGATAGTCAGATAGATATATAGACAGACTGACAAATAGACAGACAGACAGACAGATAAATAGATAGATAGATAGATAGATAGATAGATAGATAGATAGATAGATAGATAGATAGATAGATAGATAGATAGGTAGAAAGATAGATAGATAAATAAATAGGTAGTTAGATAGGTAGATAAATAGGTAGATAGATAGACAGATAGATAGATAGATAGACAGATAGATAGATAGATAGATAGATAGATAGATAGATAGATAGATAGTTAGATAGATAGATAGATAGATAGACAGATAGATAGATAGATATATAGATAGATAGATAGATAGATAGATAGATAGATAGATAGATAGATAGATAGATAGATAGATTAATGAAGAATCAGAACGCCAATGTAATAAACCAGACAACTGTTGTTGTTTTTTCTGATACTTGGTTTATACATAGTTGTAATGTTTCTTAGATATCAGAATTTTTTCCACCAACGCGTCAAGCGTACACTAGCATCTTCAGCAAAAACAATGACATTTGACAGAATTCGACGTTACAGGTATGGGTAGGTTATCGATGCAGACAGAGAATGATATCAGATCTAGAACTGAACATGGAGGCACATGTATATCAGACGAATCATTTGCCATAAAGGAGAAACTACTATAAGCATATATGTGACCTCCCACCACGAAATCAGTTTTAACTCGCGGTCAGTCGAACAGCACTAGGTGCTGAAAAGGTGACTGAGGGTCTATCAGGGGTGTTTTGACTTTTTCTCAAATTTGATTTCTGTAGACTATAATCTTTTCCCCACATAATTTTTTTTTTTTTTTGAAAAAATATAAATCAATTTAAATCGGTATTTCAATGCACTGATCGCAGCAGAAAGAACGCAATTTCCTACCAGAAGTACCTATTTTTGTCTCTTATTATGAACCGTAACCTGTACAGTACCCGCACATGTAATATACTGATGGAAAGCTCTTTGGTGCACCTTTCAGATAATGACAGCGAAAATTATAAACAAACTTGGTCAAAGCCACCAAATAAAGAAATTTAAGGAAAATGTGTAGGAGAGCACACAAAAACTTTTCTCAAAATGGCCGTCATACAACTTAATGACTTTAAACATACATAACTTCTACATTTTTTTTTGAGTACAAGCTTTATTCAAGTACCAAAATAATCAGCAAAATGTACACTTTCCTGTGATATGTATATCTCAAAATGCCCAAAATGCTTGTTAAGACTGATTTCGTGGTGGGAGGTCACATAATTATACACTTTACTCTTTCCTGGAGATACAACTGGAAGAAAGGAATGATATGGCAGGTAGTCAGGTAGACATGAAGTGTGAAAAAGAAAAAAAACGTTTGGAGTTTGGATTCTCTTTCAAGAGGGATTCATCGTACTCGGACAACCCCATACATGCTCCACCCAAATCTGCCAATAATTATCTGGCAGACTCCCTAAGCCTGCGCAAAACCCTATGCGCTGGCAAGGTCTTGGAAAAAGTGTGTATGGTCAACAATGACAAATGTTTTGTTTTAAGTCTTAAAAAAGGCAACTTCTGCTAGATTGTTGTTTGTTTGTTTGTTTGCTTTCCTTTTGGTTTTGTTGTTTTTTGTTGTTGTTTTGTTTTTCATTTACATCAGATAACCACGAATTTGTCACGTTAGAAAGAGCAGTTTAGCATGAACGATATCGCCAGAATCCTGATCTAAATGGGTGAATAGTGAATGATCGTACATCAAATTGAGAGAGACAGACAGACAGAGAGAGCGAGAGAGAGAGAGAGAGGGGGGGACAGACAGACAGACAGACACAGAGAGACAGACAGACAGACGGAGACAGACAGAGACAGATAGACAGACATAGATAGACAGACAGATATAAGACAGACAGAGATAGACAGACAGAGAGAGAGATAAACAGACAGAAAGACAGGCAGACAGACAAAGAGACAGAGAGAAACAAAGACAGTCAGACAGTCAGAGAATGAGAGAAACGGAGACAAGGACACAGAAGCAGAGAGAGAGACAGACAGAGAGACAGAGAGACAGAGACAGTAAAAAAGACAGAAACAGGGGGGGAGAGAGAGAGATGTGAGACACTGTAATGGCAAAACACATTTTACGACACATGCTGATGTCTACTGGAACTAATAACATCAAAAACATGTTCGCATGTTTTAGGGTTTTCTTTTTTTTTGTTTGTTTGTTTTTTCATGTTTTGTTTATGTTCAAATAAATGTATGTTTAAAAAA
>JAPXFY010001810.1:30000-32191 GCA_030674185.1 Monoplex corrugatus | reverse complement strand
ACCATAGTACACATTGACGACCATCAGCATCAAACACATGGTGTACACCATGTGACGGCCACCACATCAAACACCATGGGTACACCATGTGACGTACCCTCAGCATCAAACACCATAGGGGGTACCCATGTGACGAGCCATCAGCATCAAACACCATGGTACACCATGTGACGAGCCATCAGCATCAACATCCATGGTGTACACCATGTGACGAGCCACTCAGCATCAAACACCATGGTGTCACCATGTGACAGCATCAGCATCAAACACCATGGTGTACCACATGTGACGAGCATCAGCATCAACACCATGGTGTACACATGTGGACTACACTCAGCATCAAACATCATGGTTGACACATGTGAGAGTCATCAGCACATACACATGGTGTACACCATGTGACGTACACTCAGCATCATAACATCATGGTGACTCACATGTGACGTATACACTAGCTCAAATCATGTGACACATGTGACGAGCCACTCAGCATCAAACATGTGAAACTCATGTGACGACCCTCAGCATCAAACTATCATGGTGTACACATGTGACGTACCATCAGCACATACATCATCGTGTACACCATGTGAGACCACTCAGCATCAAACCCATGGTGTACACATGGACGAGCCATGCATAACATCATGGTGGTCACATGTGACGTACATCAGCATCAAACATCAGTGTACCCCATGATGACGAGCACTCAGCATCAACATATAGGTGTACACATTGACGAGCCACTCAACACCAAACACCATGTGACGAGCCACTAGACATAAACACCAGTGGTGTACACCATGTGACGAGCCACTCAAACAAACACCATGTGACGATGCACACTGAGCACCAAACACCATGTGTTGACACCATGTGACAGACATAACACCAAGCACAATGTGACGAGCCATAGCACCAAACCTGTGCACATGTGAGACACTCAAACAACATGTGAGACTGCACAACTGTGACCATAAGCATAGCATCAAAAGTGGTACACATGTGACGAGCCACCAGCATCAAACACCATGTGCGACTGTAGCACACTGTGACGAGCACTCAGCACAAAATACATGTGACGAGCACTCAGCATCAAAACCATGTGACAGCACTATACACAATACATGTGACGAGCCACTCAGCACCAAATAATGTGGACGAGCCATCAGCACAACACTATAATGTGGACTTGCAGATGTCAGACATAAGCACATAGTGGACTTGCACGATGTGAGACATAAGCACTATAGTGGACTTGCAGACTCAGACATAAGCACTATAGTGGACTTGCACGACGTGAGACATAAGCACTATAGTGGACTTGCACGATGTGAGACATAAGCACTATAGTGGACTTGCACGATGTGAGACATAAGCACTATAGTGGACTTGCACGACGTGAGACATAAGCACTATAGTGGACTTGCACGACGTGAGACATAAGCACTATAGTGGACTTGCACGACGTGAGACATAAGCACTATAGTGGACTTGCACGATGTGAGACATAAGCACTATAGTGGACTTGCACGATGTGAGACATAAGCACTATAGTGGACTTGCACGATGTGAGACATAAGCACTATAGTGGACTTGCACGATGTGAGACATAAGCACTATAGTGGACTTGCACGATGTGAGACATAAGCACTATAGTGGACTTGCACGATGTGAGACATAAGCACTATAGTGGACTTGCACGATGTGAGACATAAGCACTATAGTGGACTTGCACGATGTGAGACATAAGCACTATAGTGGACTTGCACGATGTGAGACATAAGCACTATAGTGGACTTGCACGATGTGAGACATAAGCACTATAGTGGACTTGCACGATGTGAGACATAAGCACTAATAGTGGACTTGCAGATGTGAGACATAAGCACTATAGTGGACTTGCACGATGTCAGACATAAGCACTATAGTGGACTTGCACGATGTGAGACATAAGCACTATAGTGGACTTGCACGATGTGAGACATAAGCACTATAGTGGACTTGCACGATGTGAGACATAAGCACTATAGTGGACTTGCACGATGTCAGACATAAGCACTATAGTGGACTTGCACGATGTCAGACATAAGCACTATAGTGGACTTGCACGATGTCAGACATAAGCACTATAGTGGACTTGCATGACGTCAGACATAAGCACTATAGTGGACTTGCACGATGTGAGACA
>JAPXFY010001810.1:22500-25000 GCA_030674185.1 Monoplex corrugatus | reverse complement strand
AAGCACTATAGTGGACTTGCACGATGTCAGACATAAGCACTATAGTGGACTTGCACGATGTCAGACATAAGCACTATAGTGGACTTGCAGATGTGAGACATAAGCACTATAGTGGACTTGCATGAGTCGACATAAGCACTATAGTGGACTTGCACGATGTGAGACATAAGCACTATAGTGGACTTGCACGATGTGAGACATAAGCACTGTAGTGGACTTGCACGATGTAGCAGACATAAGCACTATAGTGGACTTGCATGACGTAGACATAAGCACTATAGTGGACTTGCACGATGTGAGACATAAGCACTATAGTGGACTTGCACGATGTGAGACATAAGCACTATAGTGGACTTGCACGATGTGAGACATAAGCACTATAGTGGACTTGCACGATGTGAGACATAAGCACTATAGTGGACTTGCATGACGTCAGACATAAGCACTATAGTGGACTTGCACGATGTCAGACATAAGCACTATAGTGGACTTGCACGATTGTCAGACATAAGCACTATAGTGGACTTGCAGATGTGAGACATAAGCACTATAGTGGACTTGCATGACGTCAGACATAAGCACTATAGTGGACTTGCACGATGTCAGACATAAGCACTATAGTGGACTTGCACGATGTGAGACATAAGCACTATAGTGGACTTGCACGATGTGAGACATAAGCACTATAGTGGACTTGCACGATGTCAGACATAAGCACTATAGTGGACTTGCATCGTGTGAGACATAAGCACTATAGTGGACTTGCATGACGTCAGACATAAGCACTATAGTGGACTTGCACGATGTCAGACATAAGCACTATAGTGGACTTGCACGATGTCAGACATAAGCACTATAGTGGACTTGCACGATGTCAGACATAAGCACATAGTGGACTTGCACGATTGAGCATAAGCACTATAGTGGACTTGCACGATGTGAGACATAAGCACTATAGTGGACTTGCACGATGTGAGACATAAGCACTATAGTGGACTTGCACGATGTCAGACATAAGCACTATAGTGGACTTGCACGATGTCAGACATAAGCACTATAGTGGACTTGCACGATGTCAGACATAAGCACTATAGTGGACTTGCACGATGTGAGACATAAGCACTATAGTGGACTTGCACGATGTCAGACATAAGCACTATAGTGGACTTGCACGATGTCAGACATAAGCACTATAGTGGACTCCTTAAGGAACCTCTCCAGAGACGTTTCTCCAGATGCAGTTTTCACGTTTGTACAAGGGATCAGTAGAGTTCATGTAATATGATTCTACGTATAGGGAAAAAAATGAATACATTTTAGACATGCAAGGATAATGTGAGTTTGTTTTTTAAATGTTGTCTTTTTACCTGAACTTGGGTGTTTTTAATGTGATGTTAGCCCTGATATGGCTCTTGTAGTCGGCTGGGCAATAAGCAATATGAACCTCAGCCAAAATGCAGTTTTCAAGTTTGTAAAGGGATTAATAGAGTTTATTTGATATGATTGTAAGTATGGTAAAGATTTGTTGCATTTTAGACTTGAAAGGATGACTGTGAGTTTGGTTTTCAACTGTTGTCTTGTATAATTATGTTCGGGCTTGTCTTTAACGTGGTGTCAGTCCTCATATGGCTCTAGTAGTCGGCTGGGCCATGAACACTTTGAACATGAACTCTTTGTTTATCCTTAAAGTGAAGGTTACAACAGTGTCCTTGCATGTGTTCCTCGCCACGTTGGTATTGTAGACAATGGAAAGGCTGACTGTCTTACCGAGAATGCCACACAAGCCAGAATATCATATCCCTCATCCCACACACAGATTTGAGACTCAAAGTACAAACTTGAATGAAAAATCTCTGACAGAAGACATGGAAAAATCCACACAGACAAAAAAAAACTTTTTTTTAACCGTTTCGACGTTAAACACTCTGCCATGTGTTCTCGGGAACTGTAGAAAGAGATCCAAAACAAGTGCGACTGCCCGCGCCCAAGCAAACAGGAACCAGAAGAACAAGTAAACCAAAGTGAACGCGTATTCAACACAACAAGACAAGACAAGCGCAAATTTTCGGCCAACCGGCCTTTGTCATGCGCGAATGCACGGTCACAAACAGACCACAAACAACACCAAACAACGGATAATAAAAAGAGGACTAAAAACTTCCCTGCCGCCTCGTCCAGTGGATAAAAAGGGACCCAATGAAATGCCCATGTGTTCATGAGCAGTGGTAAGAAGAAAGAGGATTACGCAGATCACACACGGGTCACACATTCTATACTCATTCATACCACTTATAGAAATGAAGCAGCATCATGTTAACAAGAAAACATCCCGAGGGTGCGGATGGGACCCAGAGCACCAATGCCTCGCCACTCTCCGGACAATCACCTCCCAAGCTCTGGACGCCACTCGATAGTCATTTCATCAAGCAAAGGGGGGCTACCCATGCGTTGCATGACCCATTCGGACCCAGTCATCATTCATACCTTTTGCACAATGAAG
>JAPXFY010001810.1:10000-17500 GCA_030674185.1 Monoplex corrugatus | reverse complement strand
AGCACTGTTCTACGTCCGGCTGGTTCAGACACAACCAGCACTGTTCTACGTCCGGCTGGTTCAGACACAGCCAACACTGGTTCAGACACAACCAGCACTGTTCTACGTCCGGCTGGTTCAGACACAGCCAGCACTGTTCTACGTCCGGCTGGTTCAGACACAGCCAGCACTGTTCTACGTCCGGCTGGTTCAGACACAGCCAGCACTGTTCAACGTCCGGCTGGTTCAGACACAGCCAACACTGGTTCAGACACAGCCAACACTGTTCTACGTCCGGCAGCCAACACTGTTCTACGTCCGGCTGGTTCAGACACAGCCAGCACTGTTCTACGTCCGGCAGCCAACACTGTTCTACGTCCGGCTGGTTCAGACACAGCCAGCACTGTTCTACGTCCGGCAGCCAACACTGTTCTACGTCCGGCTGGTTCAGACACAGCCAGCACTGTTCTACGTCCGGCAGCCAACAGTGTTCTACGTCCGGCTGGTTCAGACACAGCCAGCACTGTTCTACGTCCGGCAGCCAACACTGTTCTACGTCCGGCTGGTTCAGACACAGCCAACACTGGTTCAGACACATCCAGCACTGGTTCAGACACAGCCAACACTGGTTCAGACACAGCCAGCACTTGTTCAGACACAGCCAACACTGGTTCAGACACAGCCAGCACTGGTTCAGACACAGCCAGCACTGGTTCAGACACAGCCAACACTGGTTCAGACACAGCCAGCACTGGTTCAGACACAGCCAACACTGGTTCAGACACAGCCAGCACTGGTTCAGACACAGCCAACACTGGTTCAGACACAGCCAATACTGGTTCAGACACAGCCAGCACTGGTTCAGACACAGCCAATACTGGTTCAGACACAGCCAGCACTGGTTCAGACGCAGCCAATACTGGTTCAGACGCAGCCAACACTGGTTCAGACACAGCCAGCACTGGTTCAGACACAGCCACCACTGGTTCGGACACAGCCAACACTGGTTCAGACACAGCCAATACTGGTTCAGACACAGCCAATACTGGTTCAGACACAGCCAGCACTGGTTCAGACACAGCCAACACTGGTTCAGACACAGCCAGCACTGGTTCAGACACAGCCAGCACTGGTTCAGACACAGCCAATACTGGTTCAGACACAGCCAACACTTGTTCAGACACAGCCAGCACTGGTTCAGACACAGCCAATACTGGTTCAGACACAGCCAGCACTGGTTCAGACACAGCCAACACTGGTTCAGACACAGCCAATACTGGTTCAGACACAGCCAGCACTGGTTCAGACACAGCCAACACTGGTTCAGACACAGCCAACACTGGTTCAGACACAGCCAGCACTGGTTCAGACACAGCCAGCACTGGTTCAGACACAGCCAGCACTGGTTCAGACACAGCCAGCACTGGTTCAGACACAGCCTGCACTGGTTCAGACACAGCCAGCACTGGTTCAGACACAGCCAGCACTGGTTCAGACACAGCCAGCACTGGTTCAGACACAGCCAGCACTGGTTCAGACACAGCCAGCACTGGTTCAGACACAGCCAGCACTGGTTCAGACACAGCCAGCACTGGTTCAGACACAGCCAGCACTGGTTCAGACACAGCCAGCACTGGTTCAGACACTGCCAACACTGGTTCAGACACAGCCAGCACTGGTTCAGACACAGCCAAGACTGGTTCAGACACAGCCAACACTGGTTCAGACACAGCCAATACTGGTTCAGACACAGCCAGCACTGGTTCAGACACAGCCAATACTGGTTCAGACACAGCCAACACTGGTTCATACACAGCCAACACTGGTTCAGACACAGCCAACACTGGTTCAGACACAGCCAGCACTGGTTCAGACACAGCCAACACTGGTTCAGACACAGCCAACAATGGTTCAGACACAGCCAACACTGGTTCAGACACAGCCAATACTGGTTCAGACACAGCCAACACTGGTTCATACACAGCCAACACTGGTTCAGACACAGCCAACACTGGTTCAGACACAGCCAACACTGGTTCATACGACACAGCCAACACTGTTCTACGTCCGGCTGGTTCCTTGATCGGTCATCTCCATCGTCCAATCAGACAGACGGTGCCATTTTCCATACCAGCTGATGGTAACACTACATTGCTTACTTCTGTATGACCAGTGATATAACAGTAACAAAGGACAAGGCAGAATAAGCATAACTGGGCAAAATATAGCTGTTTGCAAAATAAGAAAAATGGTGTTCGCTTCTGTTTTCGACAATCTGAGACAGACAGACAGACAGACAGACAGACAGACAGAGACAGAGACAAACAGACAGACAGTTAGACAGACATATAGACAGACAGAGACAGACAGAAAGACAGACACAGACAGACAGACAGACAGAGAGTCAGAATGTTTTGATGATAAGGTCTTTGGCCCCATTACAATGGGGGTGAAAAAAATGAAAACAAGAGAAACAAAACAAACAGAATCAGTGACGACAAAGGTAATCAGTTCAGACTATCAATACATGATTGTCTCCCATCTAGTGTTTTATACATACAAAGCACTAGACGTCTTTAATTACGGTTTTGTTGGTACCTGACAATGATAAAAAGAACCTAAACATTAATGGATGTCGGTAGAATTTCTCAGGAATTAACTTAGTTACAGGACATTCCTGTTTAGAGCACATCATAAGAAAATGAATCTGTTTCATTGACATCATTGCAGAATGGACAATTCCATTTCTTACCCACTGGACGAGGCGGCAGGGAAGTTTTTGGTCCCGTTTTTATTATCCATTGTTTGGTGTTTGTGATCTGTATGTGACCGTGCGTTCGCGCTTGACAAAGGCTAGTTGGCCGAAAACTTGCGCTTGTTTTGTTTTGTTTTGTTGGATACGCGCTTATATTGGTTTTCTTGTTCTTCTGGTTCCTGTTTGCTTGGGCGCCGGCAGTCACACTTGTTTTGGACAATTAATGTTTTTGTGATTATTTGTTTCTTTGCCCTGTAAATGATGGCCGTTCAGTGGTGACATTCCCAGCCCAAGTCTAGTAAAACATTTTCTCGATCTTCGCTTTTCAATCTGACAAAACTAAATACATAAAGTTACTTCTAGATTGAAATGTGAATACATTTTTTTTCCAGATTTCGTTATAAGGGTAGAGATTCACATGGAGGGTTATGATGGCCAATGCCAAGCGGGAGGGCACACGATGATGATGATGATAATGACTACAAGAACGAGAGGTTGGATTTCAAGAGGCAATAGGTGCCAGATCTGGACCAGTACTGCATCCTGACCAAAGCTGTGGAGCAGGAAATGATCACCTGTAAGATGTGTCGTTTAATAATTAATTACAATATTTATATACCGCAAAATCTTGAAAGAAATCAAATCTAAGCGCTGAACATACACATACGCACGCGCGCACACACACGCACACACACACTCACACGTGGCTATAAATGGGGAGAAAAAATAAAAGCAATGGAAAAGTATTGAGAGCATATTATATACAAATATATATTACAATGTGATTCCACTCCGAGTGGAGACAGGCTACAGAGGAGGTTGAGTGAGGTCAGGATTTTATGCAGAGGAGAAAAGGTGAGTTTTGAGAGCGGACTTGAAGGAGACAAAAGTAGGTTGCTGACGGACTGAGAGAGGAAGTTTGTTCCAGGAGAGCGGACCAGAAACAGAGAAGGCTCGTAGACCATAGGTATTGAGCTTAGTGCGTGGAAAGCGAAAAGTCAGAGGATCGGAAACTTGTCATCAACACCTGACCAAGGCATAATCAAAAACACAAAGATCAGAGAAATGTCAGGAGCAAGACCATGTCCGCCATTATAGTCATCAGCAGCAATAATCTCCTTTGGTCATCTGGCCAGAATGCAACCCTACCAGCTGGCTCAACAAAAAGATTCGTTATACCTGTTATTAGTCTTGTTTAAAGCCCAGCCGACTGCGTAGAGCCGTATCAGGGCTGTAACCGTTTCAAAACGTACAGAATACTTCAACAGGAAAAACACAATACAAAATTAAGTACACATACCAATGCATTCGAGCACATAATCTAAGGAAATGCCCCTAGCGTTGACCACTTCGTCCAATTTATCGCTCAGGGATTTTAAAAAACATACCTGAATACAAATGTAAGCATAACTAAGGACACTAAAACATATATAAAACGGGCTTACTGACTTAACATTGCTTTCGCATATCTCATTTCCCTAGAGCCAAAAATGCACTTAAAACATGTACCCAGTTATCAATCCTATAAGAAAAGATGAAGACTTTATGGCACACACACACAGAATGGACCAGCAATGCAGAAAATGATCAGAACAAATGACAGAAAGCAAAGTAACAGTGTGTGTGTGTGTGTGTGGGTGTGTGTGTTTGTGTGTGTGTGTGTGTTTGTGTGTGTATGTGTGTGTGTGTGTATGTGTGTGTGTCTGTGTGTGTGTGTGTGTGTGTGTGTGTGTGTGTGCGTGAGAGAGAGAGAGAGAGAGAGAGAGAGACAAACACACACAGAAAGAGAGAGACACACACACAGAGAGACAGAGAGGCAGAGACAGAGACAGAAACAGAGACAAAGACACAGAGAGAAACAGAGATACACACACACACACACACACACACACACACACACACACACACACACACACACACACACACAACACAGACACACACACACACACAGAGTCCCACACCCAAACCCCTTATATTGTCTGTATGTATATATACATATATATGTATATGTGTGTGTGTGTTTGTGTGTGTGTGTGTGTGTGTGTGTGTGTGTGTGTGTGTGTGTGTGTGTGTGTGTGTGTGTGTGTGTGTGTGTGTGTGTGTGTGTGTGTGTGTGTGTGTGTGACCACAGTCCTATGCCTCAACCCCTCACACAACCGCGTACCGCATCCCTCCCCACCCCCACCCCCACCCCCATGTAAACATCCAACGCAAAGTAACGCCGTGCTAGAAACCTTAATGTTACGCGCCATTTCCCGTCTTCAGGTCTTCCAGCTTGTTGCCAACCGTCAGCCCTTGCTCTTCGTGATAACCTTGATGGTACGAGCGGACAGGTAAAAGGAAGGAAAGATAACTCCTCCACAGAGGCAAGAAAGAATACAGATGAACTCTTCCCTTTCTTCCCCAAAGCCAAGAGAGCCACTTGTCGGGCCATCAACACGCTCCATCACACATAAACCTCCACAGCTCTGATGATGATATGATCACGTCAGGTTACACACACATTTCACTGTTTTCTTGCCTCCATTTGCAAAGAGAGGATGATCGTAATGTATCCAAAAAATTCAGTTTTGCCTGCACCGAATGCCACCGATATTTTTCTGCCTTTCGCTTTGGCCAGGGTATTGGTTCTCGTTCTTCATGTCAATTATCGCCCTTTTTCCCTATCATCTTCCAAACCAGTGTTAGTATGGATGATGAATCTTGAGGAAAATAACTTATTATTGGACAATCTTGGGGGTTTGTTTGTTCATTTGTTTGTTTGTTTGTTTGTTTGTTTGTTTGTTTGTTGTGGGGTTTTTTGGTTTTGCTTTTGTTTTTTGTTTGTTTTTTTGTTGTTTTGTTGTTGTTGTTTTTGGTGGGGAGGTAGGGAGAGACAGATAGACAGACAGACAGAGACAAAGACAGAGAGAGAGACAGAGAGAGAAAGATAGAGAGAGGGAAAGAAAGATACAGACAGACGCACAGACAGACAGACAAACAGACAGAGACAGAGACAGAGAAAGCGAGAGAGAGAGAGAGAGAAAGAGAGAGACAGACAGACAGACAGAGAGAGAGAGAGAAATACAGACAGACAGAGACAGACTGACAGACAGACAGAAAGAAAGAGAGACAGAAAGAGAGAGAGACGGAAAGAGAGAGAGAGCAATTACGGATTATACCAAATCCAGCCTGTTATCACACGTGAGAAGTAGCATCACAAAGGATCATATTCTAACGGATACTTCCTCATTGTTGTGTTTGATGTGGCTTCTCCAATCCCCAAACTCTCTTTAAAAGTAATCAGTGAGACTGTTTCGTGTCCATTTTTCTCTCTGATTTCCTGCAGCGTGGATTGTTTGGGTCAGTTGTCTTTCTGTAACTTCTTGTCAGGATTTCTTTAACGTCTGAAGAAAATATGAATTCTGATGGAAGTCTAAATACTTAACTTTTTTTTTCCTTTTCGTTTGTTCGTTCGTTTGTGGTATTTATATTGTTTATTTGTTGTGTGTGTGCGTGTGTGTGTGTGTGTGCGTGTGTGTGTGTGTGTGTGTGTGTGTGTGTGTGTGTGTGTGTGTGTGTGTTCTTTTGTTTGTGGTATTTGTACTGTTTATTTGTGTGTGTGTGTGTGTGTGTGTGTGTGTGTGTGCGTGCGTGTGTGTGTGTGTGTGTGTGTGTGTGTGTGTGTGTGTGTGTGTGTGTGTGTGTGTGTGAGTCTCTGTGTGTGTGTGTGTGTGTGTGTGTGTGTGTGTGTGTGTGTGTGTGTGTGTTCGTTTGTTTGTGGTATTTGTACTGTTTATTTGGTGTGTGTGTGTTCGTTTGTTTATTTGGTGTGTGTGTGTGTGTGTGTGTGTGTGTGTGTGTGTGTGTGTGTGTGTGTGTGTGTGTTGTGTGTGTGTGTGTGTGTATGTGTGTGTGGCATGCATGTGTGTGTGTGTTCGTTTGTTTGTGGTATTTGTACTGTTTATTTGTGTGTGTGTGTGTGTTGTGTGTGTGTGTGTGTGTGTGTGTGTGTGTGTGTGTGTGTGTGTGTGTGTGTGTGTGTGTGTGTGTGTGTGTGTGAGTGTGTGTGTGTGTGTGTGTGTGTGATAGTTTATTCTCTTTGCAACTTATTTACTACTTCAATATGACGGCATTACAGAAATCCAGTAAAGGATATTAACATGCTTTTCTTCATTAATGTAAAAAAAACACGTATGTTTTCAATAATTCCCAGATACACCACAACGTGCCTCAGTAATATTTTCAGTAGACTGAGACTATGTTTTAAGAATATCTGGAACCATCAGTTCCGCAGGGCGAACGGCGATTATTGATCCCGTACCACTGGGTGCCGATTTCGCGAAACAGGTAGAGTCTCGGGACATTACGTGATTTCAGCAAAACGTTGCCTGCTTCACGAAGTTGGCAAGATTGTGCCGACCACACGAAAGTTTCAGTTTCAGTTTCTCAAGATGACGTCTCCGCGCTCGGAACGAATTCCATAATCGCAGGTGCAATGTGTATGGTGATCATGGCACAAGCCTCAAGCTTGCACATAAACCCATGAGCTGGCCAGGTCCTGAGGCCCTACCTAGACTGTGTTTTACCTAATCTACTGGTCTTTTATCAATCTATCACTGGAATAATCTCAGTTGCATGTAAATGATGTGTGGAACATATATACATGTATATGATATATATATATATATATATATATATATATATATATATATATATATATATATATATACATATATATATATATATATGTATATATATATATATATATATATATATATATATAT
>JAPXFY010001810.1:0-2500 GCA_030674185.1 Monoplex corrugatus | reverse complement strand
CTAATTTATCACACATGAATTATGAGTAGCACTCATGAACAATGTGACTGCTAACAAGGGAAACTAATCTCATCTTTTCTTGTGATTATTATTTCTATGTACAAATGTTCATAGAAAATTCAGGTTTTGTAGTTTTTAAACGCAGAACACAGTATAAGAAAGAACTTTGAAGGACCACCCATAATGAAAGATGAAGTTAGAGCAGCATTGAAAAAAATGAAACCAGGAAAAGCCCCTGGACCAGACAACATTACTACAGAAATGATTGAAATCCTGGAGGAATTCGGTATAGAAAAAATAACAGTCCTCCTAAATGAAATTTACGACACTGGAAAAATCCCCAAAGATACGTCAAAATCAATTTTCGTTGCACTTCCAAAGAAGACAGGGGCTATAGAATGCGAACTCTATCGTACAATCAGTTTGATGAGTCATGCAACCAAGATCCTATTAAGAATAATCATGATGAGGACAAGGAATGGAATCAAAAGAGAAATAGTAGATGAACAGTGTACATGTATTTGTGGAAGGGAAAGGAACTATTAATGCCATATACATCCCAAGAACTATCATAGAGAGGTCAATCGAGGTGAACAAGGATTCGTATTTATGCTTTGTTGTCTATACCAAGGCTTTCGATCGGATAAGACATGAAGAATTGATCAATCAACTAGAAAGACTCAATATTGATGGAAAAGATCTACGAATAACCAGAAATATGTATTGGGAACAAACAGCTGCAATGAGAATAAAAAAAACGATATAAGCTCTTTCCAAAACATCAAAAGAGGAGTCAGACAGGGTTGTGTTTTGTCACCAGATCTGTTTTCACTTTACAGCGAAAACATCATGAGAAACCTAGAAGAAGACCCTGGATTAAATGTTGGAGGGAAAATGATAAACAGCATTCGATACGCAGATGACACCGTGCTTATTGCAGAAAGTGAAAGGGACCTACAAAACCTTGTGAATATACTTGAAATAGAAAGCAAAGGTAAGGGGCTGGAACTAAACAGCAGGAAAATGAAGTCATGGTGATCAGCAAAAAAACATGAAATCCCCTCATGCAAAATAACAGCAAACGGCACAACCTTGAGACAGGTTAATAAGATTAAATACCTGGGAACGATCATTTCACCAGACGGCATATGCACATCAGAAATAGCCGGCAGAATCGGCCAAGCTAAAACAACATTCAAGAAGATGGAAAGCATTCTTACCAACAAGTGCCTATCAATTAACATCAGAAAGAGAGTTCTTGAATGTTATATAGAGTCAATACTGCTGTACGGTTGCGAGGCGTGGACAGTCAACAAGCAAGCCAGAACAAGATTGAGGCAGCCGAGATGTCGTTTCTAAGAAGGATGTTGAGAGTTCCATGAACAGCAAAGAAAACAAACAGACGGTCTTGATGGAGGCAGACACAAGTAGATCATTCATAAGGAAGATTAGGAAAAGGCAGGCAACATTCATAGGCCATTTTATGAGGAAAGGGAAATTGGAACACCTGGTCACAACGGGAAAGCTGGAGGGAAGGAGAGCTCCGGGTAGGCCCATGGAGAAGATACTAGACGGAATAGCAGAGTGGCTGAAGACAGGGAAGGTGGAAGAGATGCTCGAGGCAACAATAGATAGAGACAGATGGAAGTCCATAATCGCCAACGCCATGCAGCAAGGCACCTGATGACGATGATGAGTTTTTAAGGTCACAGCGACTTCAAGACGTATGGGTTGAAGTAAAACGTTTTTTAGGATCATGGTACTCAGAGAGGTTACCTTTGTGCTCACCGTTTTCCCCCTTTTTTTTCGTCCCATTTTCTAAGCCAACCCTAATAGCCACAGAAGCTGGCACAGTATTTTTACAATGCGATGATGATGTCGATGAAGATGATAATGAAGATGCTATGGAATTCCATCTAGGATTGAGACTGAGTGACAGGGCTGTACTCTACGCTTACTATCATAACATATCCTGGTGTCAACCAGGATACAGACACCTGCGGTGATGGTCAGAAGATTTGAGCAACACCCTCAATGACGTATCCGTGAAGTAAAGCTTGACGTATACTAAGGACTATGGTAGACGTCAACACAGCGGTAAAAACAGGACGTTAACATTGTCCTGACAAAGTGCTGTTCACACACCTCCTAAAAAAAAAAAGGCTCATTTCGTGATTTTTTTAGGGCCTGTGACCTTGACACGTCTCCTGTCGACTTCAACAGTCGTGACTCTTAAAACAGTCCAACCTTTGTCCTACATTTGGTACAGCTCCATCTAGAAACGGCTGAAGAAATCTTGCTGACACATTTCGGTAACAGACACAGACACACACGCTCCCTGTCGGGTTAGAAGACCGATTTTCCCAGTTTGGGGAAGGTGAGATTAAGAAGAGGGAAACATGTCTCCTCTTCACCTTCCATCGCCACTCCCAACGCCCCCCCCCCCCCCCAAACTCTGTCCATCTATCTCTAAAGTAAATGACTTGTTGATTTTGTCGGT
>JAPXFY010001809.1:22500-32203 GCA_030674185.1 Monoplex corrugatus | reverse complement strand
TCATTTTTGTGTTCAGTAAGTGCAAGTACAAGTAATGCCTGTTTTCTCGTCGACCCTGTCTCAACGCAGTGGTAAAGTACAAAATAGATACACCACCCATCTCTTGTCTTTCGTGTCTCTGTTTTCCCCATTCTACTGAAGAGTCTTTTCTCCTAAAAAAAAACCACACACACACACACACACACACTCACACACACACACACACACACACACACACACACACACACACACACATACACACACACACATACACACACACAGACACACACAGACACACACACACACACACACACACACACACACACCACACACACACACACACACACACACACACCCCACATTATACAACATCAGTGCATAATAACATACACAAATTGTTTTTTCTTGTTTCATTTTAATTTTTTTTTAATGGGGAACTGTACTTTTAACGACCAGAGAGAGGTGTGTGTCTGTCGATTTGTATGTATGTGTGTGTATCCAAGACCGAAATGGGTGGTCACAATTTTCTCAGCTCTCTACGGGGGATCTTCACCAACATTTTAGTCAAAGGTGTGGACTGTTAAAGAGTCACAAAAGGACATGTTTGGAAATCAAGTCGGGAAGATTGAGGAAGATGTGTGTACAGCACTTTCTCAAGATCCTCTGACAAATAATTTAATTCTGACTGTTGTATTTGGTCTTGTTAACGTCCTTGCTGCGACTCTTCCCAGTGGAGGCATTTCTTTTTATTCTGATCTTGAATAAAGTTCTTACTTCTGGCGTTCTGCTACCTTAACCCTTCCACTCCCGGCAGGAGGGAGGGGGAGAGAGAGAATACGGTGGGCAGGACAGGAGGGGCGGGAAGAGCACAAGAAAGACAAAAAACAAAAACCCCAAAATATAAGTAAATAAATATATAAATAAATAAAAAAGATAGAAACAAAACAAACAAAAAAACAACAGCCAACTAACAAACAAAAAACAAAACAAAAAAGGAAAACAAAACAAACACAAACAAGCAAACAAAACAAAACAAAACAAAACAAAAAACAGGGCGTGGCGGTGTCTGTGGACGGAGTGAAGGACTGGTGATTTACCGGATTAACCGATTAGCGCTTAAGAAGAGTGGGGGTGGGAGTGGTGGAGGACCTGATTGGGTGGTACGGTTGTTACCATTGTTCTTTTGTTCATGTAAATGTGTGTGTGTGTGTGTGTGTGTGTGTGTGTGTGTGTGTCTGTGTGTGTCTGTGTGTGTGTGTGCATGTATGTGTGTGTGTGTGTGTCTGTGTATGTGTGTGTTAGGGTGTGTGTGCGCGCGCGCGTTGTATGTATATGAGAGAGAGAGAGATACAGAAAGAGAGAGAGAGAGAGAGAGTGTGTGTGTGTGTGTAGGTATGTAGGATAGAGAGAAAGAATGAGTGTGTGTGTGTGTGAGTGTGTGTGTGTGTGTGTGTGTGTGTGTGTATGTGTGTGTGTGTGTGAAAGAGAGAGAGAAGGGAGAAAGCGAGTGAGAGAGAATACGTGGGAGTGTGTGTATGTGTTTGAGAGTGTATGCACGTGCGCGCTTGTGAAACTTGTGATAGAATAGAGTGGTGTGTGCGCGCATGTGTGCGTACGTGTGTGTGTTGAGTGTGTGTGTGTGTGTGTGTGTTCGTGTCTCCCTGTGTGTGTGTGAGCGTGTGTATGTGTGTGTGTGTGTTTTCAGATATATGTGTGTGTGTGTTCGTGTCTCCCTGTGTGTGTGAGCGTGTGTATGTGTGTGTGTGTGTGTCAGATATGTCTTCCGTGTACATTTCTTTGTTTGTTTCTATTTCAAATGTGTACTTGTGTATGTGCTTGTGCAACTGTGTGCGTATATGTGTTGTTATGTGAGTGTGTAGGCGTGTGCATGTGCGTGCGCGTGTGTATGTTTGTGTGTGTGTGATGGGGTTGGTGGCAGGAGGTAACTGAGAGATGAATCAGTGCTGCTGTATGAACGAGGTGCATGTTTTGACTTGCTTTCTGGAGAGGGAGGGGGAGAGAGAGAGAGAGGAGGAGATAGGTAGATAGATAGATAGATAGATAGAGATAGAGATAAAGAGAGAGAGAGAGAGAGAGAGAGAGAGAGAGAGAGAGAGAGAGCATCAGTAAATATGTGCATGGTATCCTACAAATATTTCAGCTTTGTATTATCATTAATATTATAATTGTTATTTGTTTTTTGTTTACCGTTATTGTCCAAACTCATTAGGACTCACTCTGCTTGATCAGACGTTTTAGTTGGACATGAGAACTCAAGCTGTTTGGCGAGCTGACCACACTCCACTATGTTCTTGCGCAACAGTCTGTGTCGACGCTTCGGTATTTTTAAGAGAATGGAGTAGATAATTGCAGGAAATGATCCTTTTTCCATCCCATGACTTCAATGAATTTAGTGCAAATGAAATAATGTAAAAACGATAACGCTGTGCTCAGCAAACTGAAACTGAACTGAAAACACAGAAACCATTCCTGTCTTTAGGACTTTTTGAAACCTCTGTCGCTTATTGTCGGCCCCCCTCCTCACCACCCCCACCCCCCCATCATCCCCCTTCTCCCGTCCTTCAAAACGACAACGCGTTTTAGCCGGCAGGGGGCGGCACGCATTCCATGGCAGACAGGAAATTGTGTTTCTTGGATGACTGGCCTTTTGTAGCGGTTTTCTGGCAGCTTGGAGAGTGATTCATCTTGCCGCATTATCTCATTCCCCCCCTACCCCGCCTTTTTCCTCCTGGTCTGTGAAACCTGGGAATGGAAGAGTAAAGAAAGATGATGAGATGGTGACAATGGCTGAAACTTGCTCCTTGTCTTGAGCTTGGAGAAGTCTCTGGTTTCGGGTTCTTGCCTTTCCAGGAGCAGTAGAAAGATGGTGAGGTGGTGACAGTAGTTGACACCCGCTTCCTCTCTTGGGTGTGGAAATAAAAAAAATGAGAAAAAATGTGCAGGTGGGATCTGGGGCAGACCTGGACAGTGTACAGGTAGATCTCCAGCTGTCCTGTGTGGCTGTCTGCTGGGGTTCAAACCACGTTCACGAAATTTAAGAGCTGTGGCCTTTAGTCTGCTGAGCTGTCAGTAGGTGCACAGTCTTGCTCAGTATCAAGGAAAGTAAAAGTAAAGTATCGACATAGAGGGAATGGGACAGACTCATAATGCTGAACTTGAGAAGAATTTCAGTCTGTAACATCTCGCTCCCTCATGGTCATGTTGTGGGTAAACCTTTGCATTTTACTTTATTTTTTTGTCATGGCCACATTTGATTTTTTTTCCTTAGCACTTGGCCACATTTTATTTTTTTCCTTAGCACTTGGCCACATTTTATTTTTTTTCCTTAGCTCTTGGCCACATTTTATTTTTTTCCTTAGCACTTGGCCACATTTTATTTTTTTTCCTTAGCACTTGGCCACATTTTATTTTTTTCCTTAGCACTTGGCCACATTTTATTTTTTTTCCTTAGCTCTTGGCCACATTTTATTTTTTTCCTTAGCACTTGGCCACATTTTATTTTTTTCCTTAGCTCTTGGCCACATTTTTTTTTTCCTTAGCTCTTGGCCACATTTTATTTTTTTCCTTACTTACAACTTGGCCACATTTTATTTTTTTCCTTAGCACTTGGCCACATTTTATTTTTTTCCTTACTTAGCACTTGGCCACATTTTATTATTTTCCTTACTTAGCACTTGGCCACATTTTATTTTTTTCCTTACATAGCACTTGGCCACATTTAATTTTTTTCCTTAGCACTTGGCCACATTTTATTTTTTTCCTTACTTAGCACTTGGCCACATTTAATTTTTTTCCTTAGCACTTGGCCACATTTTATTTTTTTCCTTACTTAGCACTTGGCCACATTTTATTTTTTTCCTTACTTAGCACTTGGCCACATTTTATTTTTTTCCTTAGCACTTGGCCACATTTGATTTTTTTCCTTACTTAGCACTTGGACACATTTTATTTTTTTCCTTACTTAGCACTTGGACACATTTGATTTTTTTCCTTACTTAGCACTTGGCCACATTTTATTTTTTTCCTTACTTAGCACTTGGCCACATTTGATTTTTTTCCTTACTTAGCACTTGGCCACATTTGATTTTTTTCCTTACTTAGCACTTGGCCACATTTGATTTTTTCCTTACTTAGCACTTGGCCACATTTGATTTTTTTCCTTAGCACTTGGCCACATTTGATTTTTTTCCTTAGCACTTGGCCACATTTTATTTTTTTCCTTACTTACAACTTGGCCACATTTGATTTTTTTCCTTAGCACTTGGCCACATTTGATTTTTTTCCTTACTTAGCACTTGGCCACATTTTATTTTTTTCCTTACTTAGCACTTGGCCACATTTGATTTTTTTCCTTAGCACTTGGCCACATTTGATTTTTTTCCTTAGCACTTGGCCACATTTGATTTTTTTCCTTAGCACTTGGCCACATTTGATTTTTTTCCTTAGTACTTGGCCACATTTTATTTTTTTCCTTACTTAGCACTTGGCCACATTTGATTTTTTTCCTTACTTAGCACTTGGACACATTTGATTTTTTTCCTTACTTAGCACTTGGCCACATTTGATTTTTTTCCTTACTTAGCACTTGGCCACATTTGATTTTTTTCCTTACTTAGCACTTGGCCACATTTGATTTTTTCCTTACTTAGCACTTGGCCACATTTGATTTTTTCCTTACTTAGCACTTGGCCACATTTGATTTTTTCCTTACTTAGCACTTGGCCACATTTGATTTTTTTCCTTAGCACTTGGCCACATTTGATTTTTTTCCTTACTTAGCACTTGGCCACATTTGATTTTTTCCCTTACTTAGCACTTGCAGTGTTGGCAGATACGGGAATCATGGAAGTGCTGTAGCATGAAGTGAAACTGGACCTGAAAGTCAGAGGCTGCTCTTCATTACTTCTCTTATGAACCTTCCTGTCACCAACATAAACAGGTAGCGTTCGCTTATCACTCAGAATTCAGATGACATATGCTATAAAGTGATTCTTCCTTTCAGATATCTAACAGTTACCCAGGTCTTGTAGAACGACAACGTCTCCTACCTGACTAAAAACCTTCCAATAAGTCTGAAGAACCAGAAGAGTAGCCCTCCAGTGAATTCTTGCTCACTGTGGGATACTAGGAAACGAGACAGTAGATGAGCTTTGCAAAAAAAGGGGAGCCCAGGAACAGCAGCCAGGCTGCATAGTCAGCTAGAACGAGAAAAGCATCATCATCTAAATCACTCCACAAGCCATGGATAGAAAGGACCGTTATCACCTTCTGTCCAGAGAGCAGCAAGCAGTCACAATGATGCTGTGTACTGGCCACAACTAGCTCAACGCCTATCTGAAACACAAGTTCAGACCGATGCCATCTCTTGACCTGTCCTTGTGGTCAAGAGGACCAAACAACTGAACACATTCCAACAATGTCACCTCTGTCAAGTGGAGTGACAGGACACATGGTCGTATGCAACTGCTCTGACTGGCAAGCTCCATGGCCGCATACAACTGCTC
Source organism: Monoplex corrugatus (assembly GCA_030674185.1). Taxonomy (NCBI): domain Eukaryota; kingdom Metazoa; phylum Mollusca; class Gastropoda; order Littorinimorpha; family Ranellidae; genus Monoplex; species Monoplex corrugatus. The sequence goes on along the minus strand of JAPXFY010001809.1, from coordinate 26,699 downwards.
TGACTGGCAAGCTCCATGGCCCTATACAACTGCTCTGACTGGCAAGCTCCATGGCCGTATATAACTGCTCTGACTGGCAAGCTCCATGGCCCTATACAACTGCTCTGACTGGCAAGCTCCATGGTCCTATACAATTGCTCTGACTGGCAAGCTCCATGGCCCTATACAACTGCTCTGACTGGCATGCTCCATGGCCCTATACAACTGCTCTGACTGGCAAGCTCCATGGCCCTATACAGTTGCTCTGACTGGCAAGCTCCATGGCCGTATACAGTTGCTCTGACTGGCAAGCTCCATGGCCCTATACAACTGCTCTGACTGGCAAGCTCCATGGCCCTATACAATTGCTCTGACTGGCAAGCTCCATGGCCCTATACAGTTGCTCTGACTGGCAAGCTCCATGGCCCTATACAATTGCTCTGACTGGCAAGCTCCATGGCCCTATACAACTGCTCTGACTGGCAAGCTCCATGGCCGCATACAACTGCTCTGACTGGCAAGCTCCATGGCCCTATACAACTGCTTTGACTGGCAAGCTCCATGGCCCTATACAATTGCTCTGACTGGCAAGCTCCATGGCCCTATACGACTGCTCTGACTGGCAAGCTCCATGGCCCTATACAATTGCTCTGACTGGCAAGCTCCATGGCCCTATACAATTGCTCTGACTGGCAAGCTCCATGGCCCTATACAACTGCTCTGACTGGCAAGCTCCAGGGCATTGGCAGGAACTGGGGAAAAAAAAACGGGTCACATTTATCGCCAGATGTGTCCAGCCCATGTAGAAGGTGAACGAAACAAGAAGAGGAAGGCGAAGAAGCCAGCAATATTATTCTCCAGCGCTGTTTTCAACCCCTCTTCCTCTTCTCCTCCACTTCTCCAAATGGCCACACGTCTTGGCCAGCAGGGGGCGACACGTGTGTCATGGCGGCAGGAAATTGTGTTTCTGGGATGACTGCCCTCTTGTGGCGCTTTTCTGGCAGATCGAGAGTGATTTGTCTTGCCGCATTACCTTCCCCCATTTTTTTTTCTTGGTCTGTGAAAAACTAGGAATGGAAGTGTAAAGAAAGACGATGAAATAGTGATAATCGTGCCCCTTGTCTGACTGTAGAGAGGACATTGATTTCAAATACGTCTTTTTTTTGGGGGGGGGGGGGGGGGTCAGCAGTCTGTCCATTTCCCCTCTCCTTTTCTCTTTCTGTCTCTGTCTCTGCCTGTCTGTCTGTCTGTCTGCCTGTCTCTGTGTTCATCTCCCTGTCCCTAGTTTTTTTGTCTGTCTGTCTGTCTCTTTCTGTCTGTGTTGAAAAGGCGATAACAAAAAAGGCCATTTGGGATGGATAGACAGTTAACGTTTTTTTCTCCTGATTTTGCCCCAAACATCCAAAACCTCTCTTGGCCGGGATTATATTTAACAGACACACCATGCACTGCGGTGGCAACACTACTTTTTCTAGTACTTCTCAAAAATCTCTGTGTGTGTCTGTGTCTGTGTCTGTGTCTATCTATCTGTCTGTCTGTCTGTCTGTCTGTCTGTCTGTCTCTCTCTCTCTCACACACACAGACACAGACACACACACAGACACACACACACACACATGCACACACACACACACACACACACACACACACACACACACACACACACACACCACGCACGCACGCACGCACACACACACACACACACACACCAATTTGTTCAATCAATTCTAAAACTCTTTTCTTTTCAGAAAATTCTTCTGTACTATTGCTATGTATGTTCTTTCGCTCCATCATATTGGTTTGAATGCTTCTTTCAGCAATGCTTCTCATTAGCGGTCTTATTTAAACCTCAATTGAGGTGTGAATCCCAGCTGCTTGTCACATTTTTCTTCAGTGCCATCACAGCCCGTCCACCTCCGACAGGACATTCAGTGGAGTCTAGCCGCATATCCTTCTTTAAAACTTCTTTAAAACACCCTTTAGTTCATCTTTAAGCTTCTTTCTAGTGTGTCTTTTAAGCTGTCCTATGGCAACATTATAGGACTGAGGTGAGAGGTCCAGGACTGCAGGTGCATTTTGACACAAACCATGGTGCCATGCAATGTAACACAAATGTCTAACGTTTATGTACATCTTCTTCTTCTTCTTGGCGTACACTGCTACACAATCATCTGAGTCCGGGCGATGAATGCAGCCGTCTTTTCCAGCTCCAGTCTGCAGCCATGGAGTTTGGTTGTCAGCGGAGTGTCTGTCGGTCACACGTCCTGTCTTGCCACCTGGTGAAGGGGACATCTTTGGAGTATGTGCTCCATGGTTTGGTCTTCTTGACTGCAGGGAGGGCGCCAGCTTCAGTTTGCGGTACATGTGTCTGTTCAGCCTATTGTGACCAGTGCGCAACCTCACCAGGGCAACTTGCTGCTCTCTAGACAACAGGTGGTAGTCATCCCTGTGTCGTCTCGGCATGGAAAGCGCCCTGATGATGCTCCTCTTCTCACTGTAGCTGACGCTGTTGGTAGGTTGTTCTTCTCTGGCTCCCTTCTTAGCAAGCATATCAGCTCGCTCATTCCCGGAGACTCTGCAGTGGGCTGGGATCCACTGCAGAACTGCTCTTCTGGTTGTGGCAACCTGGTGCAGAGCTCTAGACAGAAGGGGGAGCGTGCTGTTCTGGCATGCCTGCAGCACGGAGAGGGCATCAGACAAGAAGACAACTTGTCTGCAGTCACAGTCTGTAGCTTGAATCATGGAGGCCGCCTGCATGAGTGCTTCTGTCTCAGCACGGTAGTTTGTACAGTGTCTTCCAGTGGCGACACTTGCTGTACATGAGGCGAGAATGGCGATCACGCATTGAGATCCTTTCACAGTGGAGCAGTGCTGGGTCCTGTTCCTCAACAGGATCCAGTCTCGTCTACAGGAGGTCCCTTCCATCCGTCTTGTCGAGCCAGGGCACTGGGTACTGGCTACTACAGTTCATCTGGCAATAATTCAGGCTCTTTGGCAGCCAACAGAAACTGGAAAAAATGGCCACATTAATCGCAAGATATGACCTGACGATGAAATCAGTCAAGAAAAGAAGAATGGCAACGTTCTCTCTAGTACTTTTTTAACCTCGTTATCTCAGAATTGTTCTCTGTTCTCTAGCGCTTCTTTAAAGCGTTATCTAGTATATGTATTTTTTAACTAGTCACCGTGATGTCAGTGGTTAGTGCAATAGCCTACCAACTGGAAGGTTGTCTGTTTGAATCCCATCATTTCTGTTGAAACCACTGTGGGATTTTTCGCCCCCTAGCCAGCTCCTGGTCAGAGTTTAGTGTGCTATGGGTTCTTTGGGAATCTGGGATCACACAGTCCAGTCTCATTCACTTCGCGAATGCGCTAAGTGTGCTGCTGAAATCTTCTGACCAAAAGCCCTGTGAGGTAATATCAGTTCGCGATGGAACTCCCATATTCGCATAATTAGCATCCCCATCTTCATCATCGTCATAGCATTGAAACAAAAGTCTCAGATTTTGTGATCATTAATTTTACGTAGAAAATGGGACCTGAGGGAGAAAAACATGTCTTTAAAAATCTTTTATAAAACGTTTTACACTCTATATCAACACAACACACCTGACCATAAAAAACGTTTTACACTCTATATCAACACAACACACCTGACCATAAAAAACGTTTGACACTCTATATCAACACAACACACCTGACCATAAAAAACGTTTTACACTCTATATCAACACAACACACACCTGACCATAAAAAACGTTTTACACTCTATATCAACACAACACACCTGACCATAAAAAACGTTTTACACTCTATATCAACACAACACACCTGACCATATAAAACGTTTTACACTCTATATCAACACAACACACCTGACCATATAAAACGTTTTACACTCTATATCAACACAACACACCTGACTATAAAAAACGTTTTACACTCTATATCAACACAACACACCTGACCATATAAAACGTTTTACACTCTATATCAACACAACACACCTGACCATAAAAAACGTTTTACACTCTATATCAACACAACACACCTGACCATAAAAAACGTTTTACACTCTATATCAACACAACACACCTGACTATAAAAAACGTTTTACACTCTATATCAACACAACACACCTGACCATAAAAAACGTTTTACACTCTATATCAACACAACACACCTGACCATAAAAAACGTTTTACACTCTATATCAACAC